>JAGXJF010001388.1:0-260000 GCA_019208055.1 Stipa capillata | reverse complement strand
TCATATCTATAGCCGAGAAGAGAAGAATGATAGGAATTAGTGAAACCAGACGTGGCATCTTCTTTAATAAAAGGAGGGTACGGCAAATGACTCTAGAATCTTTCTGGAGACAATCACTGAACCGGAAAATGGCCACTATCGTCACCGATAAAATACTATCTTGTGGACTCAGGCTCTACGTTTATGCCAGGCTTTCTTTCTCCTTACCGTGGGGAGCGGTACCACTTGCGTGATTATAGAGAAGAAGGCGGTGTCCCGACCACAAGAGCGGTTTAATTACTTGCACTCATCATTGAGAAATGTTATCGAGAGATGTTTTGGTGTCCCGTTTTCCTATTCTCAGGGACATGCCACCGGTGGTTCGCGAAGCATCTGGCTTACCGGTCATCTCCCATTCCCGTCGTCGAGAGACTAAAAGAACTATAGCATGCCAGAAACGGGGAGTTGAGGTGGTTAGACGACCTGCGAATGTGACTCCCACTCCGTCACTCTTGGAGCACCACATCCTACACTGACGAGTTCAGCCGAACACACAAAAACCAATTAAGCTAGCTAGAAGTGTAGATCTTACTTACAACCCACTTTACTGTTCCTTCTATCCTTCCATATTCCTAAACTCTCAGTTAACTTACTATCTGTTAGTCAGCTTACTGATCATGGTTGCCTTATTTCTTTTGATGCCTCTTCTTGCACTGTGCAGGATCCGTCTGATTGGTCTTGGCCATCGCCGTAATGGGGTTTTTCTGATGGATTATCTACATGTGCCTGCTCACTCTGCTACTGCTCTTACTAGTGTCTCTTCCTCCACTAGTAGTTTTGAGACTTGGCATCGACGCTTGGGCCACCTATGTGGTTCACGCTTCCCCTACAACCCCTACCCCTCCAAGGCAGTACTCTTCATCGGCAAATCCGAATGTCTCGATCCGAGTTGAGACCCACCTACAGAAATTGATCCATCAACGGCTTTTTTCTATAGTGGCAGGAAGTCTCCAACTCTTCGATATGCGCTAGCTAGGTAAGACTTGGCTAGAAGTTGTATTGGCTGATCGTCCTATCTCAGTAGCCCTTCCCTTGTGCACTTAACACGAATTGGTGGTGTACGAGCCCGGGTCACGAGCCTCACTAGGCTTTAAAGCACCGTCGTCTTCACTTTTGACCTTTCCAAACATACGGCTGCTATCGATCGTTGTCCTTCGTTCTGAGCCCGGTCGCTAACCTATCTTTTTGAGTCCCTTAAACGCCTTGGTTCCTGATTTATGCCTATAATTCGATAATGAAGAATATTCTGTTCGGGGTACCCTTGCACCAAACCAAGCTTTTTCATACTGGTGCTGGTGCTTGTACCCAGGGTTTGGGTTACCATTTCCCCAGCTGGTTACCACTGGCAGGTCGGGACTGGCTTTCGACCAGGAACCAAACAAGCTATATAAACCTCACCTTCTGCTGTAGAATGTGTACGGCTCGTAGATGCTGACCAAGTATATGGTCGGCCCCGCAACCAAGAGTCACTCGTCGAAAGCTGACCAGGAAGACAATAACTGCTATTTCAAGATAGCAGAAAGACAAGGCAATAGGAAAACAATCATACCGTGGATAAAAAGGGCTTTTCTATGTGTTATGCCCTACGTTACATTCACCTTATTTATCTTCATTCTCTTCCGCAGCGAGCTAGTATGCCCAAAGCCGGCAGTGCGTAGGAGGTCACTGATCGAGCACTCTTGCGCCGACGAATCCGGTCTTAGATAGAATAGGCGAAGAAAGGACAAAACCTGGGGAATATCCCTCCTTGAGATGAAGCCGCGGCCGTGGGCGCAGCTAGCCTTGGCACAAGCAGGGTTGCTGGGGCTGGATTTGCATTCAGCGCGGAGCCTGCGGGAACTCCTAGTTTATAGGCTGGCCGGGGGAGTCAACTTCGGGGTGAGACCCGATACCCACCGTCCCAGAGGCATTGAGTTCTCGCACCGCTGGCGTAGGTTTAACTGCCGGATAAGGGGAATAGGGGAGGGGTACCCTTTTGTCCCGTACCGTCATTAGAGGCTTTACTCAAAAAAGCGGAAAAGATCATGTCTATCATTCGCTCGAATCGAGCTTCAAAATTGCACTTCACTCGCTGCTCGTTCATTCACTTGCTCATGAACTCGCTGCTTCGCCAGAAGCGACTAGTCGCCTCCTTTCCTCCGCCGAAAGATGCTTAGCCAGAAGCGACGAAGGAGGGGAGCTGGGGAAGGCCGACGATGGCAATGAGGGGGAAGCTGTCGTAGAAGCTTTGCCCCTTGCTTTACAGAAATTGTTATGAAATATATGAGGGGCAGTGTTAGGCGGAGGTCTGAATCCCTCACTCTCACTCTCATCAAAGATATTCGTTTTGTAAACGGCTAAGTATTGACCATCATCAATGGGAAAAATATCAATGATATTGTCATTACTTTTCATGAAGTGATCAATTTCATCATCCGAGAGGACTCGGCAGGCTGTGCTATCAGGAGCAATTGCTAAACGACCGTAATTACTGTTCATTAGCAACTTAAACCCTAGTTGTTCTACTTGATTTCCTTTTTTCTTAGCCTCAATCCTTCTTTCAGAGATTGTGCTAATATAATCCCCGAAAGGGCTATCCATCTTTTCAAAGAGGAAGCCTTCCAAAGGCACCACCTTGTAACCTAACGTTTTAGCATACTTCAGCTCTTCGCTGAAATAAACACCTACAAACCACCCGGTTTTGAAATGGAGAATATTCTTATCTTTTTTAGGCAGAAAAGGCCTCTTCATATCTTTCGGCAGCCAAACTATTACTATTTCATCTAACTTGAATAACCAAGGACTGAATTTTACTATGGATTCTGATAACTCGAGAAGTTTTGATTTGGTTATGATCCAAAGAGAAAAAAGAAAGGTTTAACAAGCCATGAGAAAATAGAGTAAAGTAACCATACGTTCTGTTTGCATAACGTGTATACGCCACGCCATACAATCGAAATAGAAACATGGGACGATTCCAGAATTTTGAATAGATCCGTGGGGATGAGAGAAGTTGTTGTTGAGAAATATTTAATTGGAAAGGAAGTCAAACTCCCTATGGAACCTGTGATCGGTATTGGAATTGGCTGGAACTTTCTATACCAAAAAGGGACGGGCTAGGGGGAGGTTTGATGCAATAGAGATCTTTCATAGATGGATCCCGATATGATCTTATTGATACGAGAATTCCGACTGTCGGCCTTCCTACCTTCATGCCTCTAAAAGCTTCGAAGCTCTGGTAGTATATGGTTCTTTCCTTTCTGCCCCTTTCATCATGCTGGCCTAACACGCATCCTATGGAATGTTCCGTGACCGAGAGGTATAGCAAGAGTGGTCTTCCCTGAAAACTAACAGTACCAAGACCGGAAAATCAAACAGATAGGTTTGAATCTTCTCGAAAGCGCTCTGCATAGTCAGTGTAGGGCATCGTTCTATGATTGATGGAAGAAACACCAGACATATCCCATACTTCTCGCTCCCACCGGCCGGCTGATGGAAATGGACTGACTACCGGAGATATTCGTGTTACTTCGTCTGCACTTGTTTGTACACGAATGCGTACGATATTCATTGCACCATGATTGAAGGCCTACGCATCTTCTTTCAGGTATTTATTATTGGTTGAAGGCTCGCCATCACTGAACATACGAACAATCTTTTTATATTGTTATAATAACCCGCTAATTAGATAGGGGCCTAGCCAATAAGAGAGCGCCAGTATGCATGCTTATGGACGGACCCAGAGAGCAGCTTAATAGAGAGAAGTAGCAGTGAGGGCGCTAAGCTGAAGGAAAAGGCTGAATGCCATAGGAAGTTCTCGATGAATAATTCCTTTTTTACTCAATCCAGAATACCGATAAAGTCAGATTGAATCATTTTTTCGACCTTTCCTTTGGATTTATTATCATAGGTAGTGTTCGAGATCCAAGTGGTAGTATCAGGGCCCTTAGCTATTGTTCTGGAGAAATGGCCGGCCCCTGCCCATCTGGAGGTGCACCTCCAAGTTGTTGATCGGAATTGGATGTGCCGGGTTGGTTGCCCGAAGATCCACTGCGTAAGCCGTAGCGCGCGTACTCTTCTTTACTGAGCGAGAAAGACTCTATCCAGATCTATGGATCTCCCCAGCGTCCAAGCGAGACCCCATCCAAACCAAATCCGCCACTCGTTGGGCGAGGCCTTGATCATGAAAACAGTGATTCTTGAACGGAAAAGAATCCCTGCGATTCAGGTCGAAACACCAACAAGAACCCTTAGACATTTCTCTTTGAGTACGGGGTCCGCTGGCATGAAAGCAGCCTACCAATCAACCTCTTCAACCCAAGGAAAAAAGGGGGCACCACAGAAGTTATCCGAATCGAGCACTTCCCGTCGACAGGAGAACCCGAGTGAAACCAGATAAGAGTTCACTTTCGAAAGACGACAATGGCAAGTCTCAATCAACTGTCATTAGATCAATAGTAAACAGGAGATTGCTTTGCGTATCACGGATCGAGCACACAATAGAATGCTCGAACTACACTCTCCTAGCATCAGGCCTATGGTCCATCCAAGGACAGAGCTGTAATCAGCGCCTTTCTCAGATCTTCAGATAGACAGAATTCGTCGTACACGCTTAGCCATCTCGACTATGGTCCGGTTTTTTCTTTCAGCGACACCATTCTGTTGAGCACTGCATGAACAACCTGATTGTGTGGTTATTCTGAATGCAGATAGAAAGTCTTCGGTCATACTGGAAGCTGATCGATCACAAATACCTATTGCATCCTTTGTTGATTCTACGATCCCATGGGAATCCTATAAAAGAATCACTTATCCCATCCCAGCGAATGATCCTATACAGTTCGTATATCTATTTCGTCATTCGATTTCGATCATGAAAACAGTGATTCTTGAACGGAAAAGAATCCCTGCGATTCAGGTCGAAACACCAACAAGAACCCTTAGACATTTCTCTTTGAGTACGGGGTCCGCTGGCATGAAAGCAGCCTACCAATCAACCTCTTCAACCCAAGGAAAAAAGGGGGCACCGAAAAAACCTAATTCAGCTCTACGTAAGATAGCAAAAGTACGGTTGAGCAATCGACATGATATATTTGCTCTCACGAGCAGAATCAACGCTTGAGCCTACCTTCGCACACCTCCGTTACTCTTTAGGAGGCATCCGCCCCAGATAAACTACCCACCTCGCAGTGTCCCGCCCCCCCCGAATGATCGGTGCGGCGGTTAGGCATCCTTAGACGAAAGAGTGGTCTTTCAGGATTGGTCGTTGCCACCTTTCCAGAATTATGGCAAACGAGAAGCTTCCACGTGTCCTCTCCCGATTCTTTGCTTGCCCCGGGAAGGCGCGAAGGGATACTGCGGTATTTTAATCACGCCTCTTCGATAACCAAGAAGACGAAACGACAAAAGTCATACGGAAAGAACCCCGCCACTGCGGAAAGCGAAGTTATCACTCCGGGCCAATTCATGAGTATCGGAGATCTGCTATAGTTGTCTCAGCACCCTCCAGAAGTAGCTACTGAGACTTGGGCCTGTGTAGAGGGGGGAACCTCGGGAGGCAGCGCTGATGGTGAAGATAAAAAGATACAAGGGCTAAAGCATAAATATGGCGGACAACGCTGAAAGGAGGCCTCGGCAAGATACTCCGAAGTCCCGACGTGTCAAATCAAGGGGCATTACTTGAATGCGACTGCAGGTACATGCGAAGAAATGATTAAGAGAGCTGTATTTGCGAGGGAATTAGGGGTTCCTATCATAATGCATGACTACTTAACTGGAGGATTCACGGCAAATACTAGTTTGGCTCATTATTGCCGCGACAATGGCCTACTTCTTCACATCCACCAGGCAATGCATGCAGTTATTGATAGACAGAAAAATCATGGTATGCATTTTCGTGTACTAGCTAAAGCATTGCGTATGTCTGGTGGAGATCATATCCACGCTGGTACAGTAGTAGGTAAGCTAGAAGGGGAACACGAAATGACTTTAGGTTTTGTTACTGTACTGAAGTGGCTTCTTCACTCCAGCACAGAAGTATTCTGGTGAGCCCGATTTGTTTAATGTGGGCCCTCCGTTATGAAAGGAAAGAAAGCCACTGGAGTTGGAACTGGCTACAGAGGAAACCGAAGCCCTAACTCCCCATTCATTCTAACCAAGGAAGTGATAGAACAACCCCTTGCTGAGGATCATCTAAATTCACTTTCATCGCTGAGAGCATCATAGCGCTCCATCAATGCACTGTTTTGGTGCCTGCGGCTTCCACCACTACAACAGGTGGAAAGGAATGGGATTCCATGAAAGAAGACCGCTTTCCCTTGCTGCTAGCTTTCTGGCAAAAGACATATCTCCGAGTTTCCAGAGACTGATGAGGCATAGGATGGAATGGATCCGCTTCAACCGGCATTTGTATGGTACTTTTATTTTGCTTTACGCTTTGGAGCGTTTCTTCGGTTTACCTCCCGGTAGAAACGTTCGAGAATTTATGGTGGAAACTTTCGGGCTTCCTGAGCAAGGAAGCCCTCTCTAGAATCTTAGTTCGGATTGGGTATGGCTCCTCCGTGACTCTCATCATGGCCGTAGGGTTCGCTCTAATGGGCTTCTTCCCCGCTACCGGGGAGGGGCTACCCATGGCAAATTCCATGATGCCTCACGGAGCTGCTCATCCGCCGGCGGACTCCCCCTCTTCTCCCTTTGTGGAAAGCGAGGGTGAACTGGACGCGCTCATGGACACGACGGGTCCGAGCGCTTCTACCGGGAGCGGGGGGTCTTCTGAAAATCCGCCAACGCCTCTATCCACGGCAAATACCATGGTGCCCCACGGAGCTGCCTCTTCCTCCACTTTTGAGGGATTCACATACATGGTAGAGGATTCGACCTGGCGTGGTACGACGAATCTCCATTGCCTCCAAGTCGGTGGGAAGAGGGACCATGGTGTGGAACAAAGGAATTCCATGGCCAAACTGAGGAGTGACAGTGGGATGCGACGAATACCACCCACAGCCATTTGCGGGCGCAGGACATCAGGATGAAATCCAATCTCTGTCCCACCCACTGATGGATATCGATACACCCACGGACCTCCTTCATAGACCGAGTAGATGCCTTCCCCGGTCCAGAAGTGTGGTGGCGGTGTGAAGAAGTTCCCTTGGTGTCGAGCTAGCTCAAGGGAAATGATGAGACGGTGACGATATCATCTTGTCTCGAAACCACGAGCACGATACGCCACGTCCAAAGATCGGACAAGGCGGCCCAAATGAGCCAGTGCCACATTAGGCTCCTGAGTAAAATCTTCAGGTGGTATCACGTTCTCCATGGGAGTCCACGACGGAAAGAAGGAAAAAGGGCCCTCAGCGAGACCCGGAAGCTCATAGCGAAGATGGCACATAGCTGAATAAGCTGCGTCTTGGACAGCAGACTCTAGCTTTGCTCCATAACCATTAAAGAAACGTGGCCGATGAGGAGGGTCACTCTCACGCGGTTGAATGAACATGCACGCCCGATACTCATACATGCCGAACCCTAGGTTGGCCCTATGCACGAGATATTCTGGGAGATATCGAAATCCGAGTTCCCGAAGCATATACAAAAGCACCTCCGGAAACCCTTCGACATCCAATCCATGGGTATCATGTGTTAACTGAAAAGAAGCCATCTGACAAAACAAGGAACGGGTTAAGATCAGCCACAAGCAAAAACAAATGCAATAGAGAAGGAATTTTAGAACTAAGACCGATGAAGACGAGAAATAAAGAAGCAATTTACTTACTAAATTTTAAACATAGGTTTTAACTTTTGCAAATAGTTTTCTCAGCAATGCCAAGTCCTAACTAACGCCCACCTACAATTGGCTTCCTACGGTCTGCTCAGCTCTGATACCAAGCTGTCACGGACCCGGGAATTACATATGATTAGGGGAAAGAATGGTCGCCAAGGGCCGAAGGACCAGTCGACCTGGTGACACGGTACCTGCGCCGTACTCACCGAGGCAGAGTGATCTGACACCTGACCAACGCAAGCCGGCCGGAAGCGACTAAACTTCCCAGAACCACATACGATTCCCTGATCCGGTGAAGGGTTAGAGCCGTTCCTGGATTCTACCACGCAAAGCAAGGTCGGAGGAGCCCAGTGATTCTACCCACACCCTAACCTAGCCCGGAGGCTAGTGGGTCGCTCGAAAGCCCGGTAGAACCCACCCACACCCTGCCTGGCTGGCATAGCATCTCAGCCAGCGGGTCACTCAACCGATTCCTGCTCGACGTAGTAAAAAGGGGAACAACTTTAATCCTTCACGGCATGCCCACACACTTCATATCATACACACATTGCATATGGGCAGCCTGAATAACAACTTGAATACCACAACAAAGCACTACGATATGATAATAAAGCTAGTTGTCCACTTGGTGAACCTTACAGATACTTCAGTCGGCGATAACCGTAAATTTAGTTGAGACTGAAATATTTACAATGCAGCGGAAACAAAACAAAAGCCACGCAGCGGTGCATCAACCGCTGCACAAAAGCCAAACCATTCCCACGAGTCGAACGCGGACCAAGGAAACCATTCGGATTAAACTTCATCACAAAACTCCGCAACGGTTGGCTCACCTGCAAAAGTCTAGGAATATCCTAGGTGAGTACAAAAATACTCGCAAGACTTATTCGTGCTTGATTCCATGTCCTACACATGCTCACTACTACAGGAATTAAACATGATGCGCTTCCATCGAAGTAATACATAGTCAAGATTATGACCTAATTCATAGCATACTCATAAGTAGTAGAATCAAAATGTACTTCAGGATTCATGCAATACCAGAGTGATCAAAATCATTGGAATATCACACCGGGGTAGCCCACACCCATTAAGTTCAATCAACCCTCTTGGACCGTCCCGGCAAATCCAACTACCATGGGAATATCGAGTGCTCCTCACTCGGAGGTTGCAAAGCTCCAAGTGACCGAGACTTGCCATCAGGTAAACCCATAGTGGTGATTCCGGCAACGACCAAGAGAGGTCTCAATCTATCACATATTCATTTCAATCAATCTCTCGAACCGTTACTGACAATATGACTACCCTGCGTATAGCGAGTGCATTATCCCCCAGGAGTTTGCAAGGCTCCAGGGCCTGAGACTTACCTCAACTACACCATGGCATCGATTCTCGGCAACGTCCACGCGTGACAGGGAAGTAACACGCTGGCATGCGGTTGGTGTGGTGACCAATCTCAAACTCTAATCACCAAACCCCTGGGTCACCTCAACACTTCAATTAACACCAACCGTATCCATTGCGTACGCCCTCGGCTCTCCCAACTCACTTAAGCAATTTTAGTTGAAAGGGCAATAAGGATGTTCTCAACACGGCGATACACCCTACGCATGCTAGTGAGCTCAATCTCAACACACAGATCAAACAAACATTCACCCACATACGTAATTACGGAAAGTAAAAGAATGCAACAAGCTCTGCTTGCCTTCGTCGTAGGATTCGGAGACTTGGGTGAGCTCAACGGTCTGCGGTTCTTCCTCTTCGGGCTCTGTCGCAAGCAACAGGAGACACCGGAAAGGAAGTAATAACAGAAATGAGTGTCCAGCATGTATGCATGATGGGGATGCTAGACATGAGATGCTAAAATATTTAGTGGATGTTAGGGTTTGTAATGAGAGATAGGCCTCAATTTAACTTTTAGAATTTAATTAGTTATTCAAGTGAATATATGCATGGCATATTAAATTCAAGTTCATGTTAGGGTTTAAACAATAGCTAGTCATGAAATAGACATAACCTAATACAAATTGGTAGGAAATTCTTGGTTACCCTACTATATGCATGTATAACATATTCCATTAAATCTTGTTAGGGTTCTAACATATGGACCTTGCCTTAGTTGGAAACACAAGCAAAAGATATAACTTTTGTTAGAACTTTACCCAACCAAAAGTAGAAAATCTTCAACTGCCAAATCTGCCCCAACCTTAATTGCTAACTTCACCCCCTTTCTACCTCTACTCTGCCCTTCTTCTAGCTGAGGTAGTGCAGCCCGGAAAGGATTCCGGATGGCCCGGAGTGGCCACTGCTGAGGAGCTCCGGTTTGCCCTGAGAAAAAGGGGAAGGAGGAGTGAGGGGAGAGGAAGGGGAATGCAGGAGGCGGGAAGGGGGAGGAAAGGAGCTGGCTCACCGGAGAGGCGGCGCTGGCTCGCCGGAGCTGGCGCCGGAGCTGAAGAAGATGACACCGGCTGGTGAAGGGGAGCTCGGAAGGAGAAGAAAACGAGGGAAAAATGGACGGGGAGGAGAAAAAGAGGTGAGAGGGGGCCTTTGGCGCCCTTTTATAGGGACCCTGGTGGGTCCTCCACGCAGGCACCACCGCCCACCGCCCCCAAACGGCGGTGGCAACGTGGCGGCTTAGATCTGACAGCCGGGTACTGTGGACTACCCGGTTTTAAGGCCGGATAAATCCTTGTGTTCACTGTATCGATCCCTGGATCAGTAGTCGATACACACAAGCACTTGATAACATCACCATGCCATACATCGTTTATTACAGACATCGACCATACTTGGTCCTTAGTACTTACAAACCGGGCCTATTGGCCGAATTAAACAGCAGCGGAATAAAATACGGTGGATAGCCCATCTATATGCCGAACCACAGGCAACAGACTGGGGAGAAACCCTACGCCTCGTAGTCGTTGTCGCTATCACCAGACTGGTATTCCTCCTCTTCGTCTGGCCACATAACAAGCCAGGTGAGTACATTGAATGTACTCGCAAGCACTCCGCTGGGGAGTTTTAATACGGATATGAACGTGCTCGGACTTTAACAATAACAAGGCTCTATCCTAAGTTTCATGTTGTGCGAGAAAGTAAGTTTGCATTGTAAATAGGTACATAGATGTAAAAGCGATTTTATCAAAAACATCTCGACGCGGCGAGATAAGGTACTGCTCAAAACACTCGCCCGTTGCAACGGGGAGTTCACTTTTGTGCTTACCGTTACAACGGTACAGCATGGTACTTACCCGGTTCCACAGGGAGACGCTGCTCGCCTCGTACTTACGGGGTTCCCAATCACCCGGTTCCTCAGGTAGACGACGCTCACCTCGTACTTACGGGGATTCTAAGGTTTGCCCGTAGCTACGGGAAAACCCGTCTTCACACCTCCCGATACGACGGGAACTTGGCAAACTGCCCTGCGAACACGACGGTTCGCGTCCTTAAACTCATAACCCAGAAATCCTTTTTGGGGCTCAGAAAGCCAGACTACTTTAGTGTGGCCCGACCAAGTTCGTCCATGACCGTGGACGCGGCTATTCGAATAGTTTTTAACACTCTGCAGAGGTTGTACGGCTTTACCCACACGATGTAGTTCCCCCTGGGCATGCTGCACACACATGTGTCCAGAGCTTGTACAACGAGACTCTTCACCGCTGTGAACCCAGCCATGAACCCGTCAGAAGGACATGTCCCACACCTAGCTCGAGACAGTATCCCTGCTACGAGGAGGTTGGTGTTCCAACTCTGTGGCGAACCAAACCTCGTTACCCACGGGTTTAGCCCTCTTCGGAGCTACCCGCCCCATCTGCACTCTACTAACTGCCCACGGGTTCATGCTAGTCCAGGACGGTTACTAGATCAAGTCCTTCCCACAAATGACATGTGGTCGTACGGTAAGACTTGGCCAAACGGCACTTAAGACAGGTCCTTAGGTGATCCGAGGAGGACTCCGCACCACTCCCGTAACCGGGCAGCGAGAATCACGACGGGCCTTACCTCGCTCTTTAACAACTCCCTGCAAACACCCTTCATTACCAACCCGGATCAAAATCTTCTCCCTTTTTAGCTCGGTTCCACAAAACCATTTCCGGTAGAATATCCCAACCCATGCATATCCTACCTTCCATGCACCTCTACAACCGGACGCGACGGTCCGTTTCGATATTTCATCACATGAAATATGGGGTGTTGCTTTCCTTTTCCTTTTCAAAAATCTACTTCCTCTACTGCGGGGCTAAGCATATGTGTATATATATCTACTCTACCCTAAGTTTCCAATAATCTTCGAAATACAATAGTCCTAGGGCGACAAGGTTTACGGGGTCGGACTAGGGTTTTCCTATCATCGGTGATATCTATTCTATATAAAATAACAGGGATAAAATATAGCATGCATGGTTCGAAAACAAAATAATATTATTTCATAAAACTGGGATTCAACATGATCAAGGGCGGAGGGCTTGCCTGGCAAGTCTTGGCTCGGTTCCGGACGCGGGGGTGCTTCGGATTCCTCCTGACGCGCGTACCTCACACCGTTAACTACACGTTCGAAAATAACGCCAATAAGAACCAAGCAACACGAGACATCGAGAGAAAATAAACTAAGACTCATGCCATGGTTGAAGGACCATGATGACGACAGAGGGGACTGATGCTCCTATATATATATGCGGGGGCTTTATGAACTAGGGTTTCTAGGTTTTAGGAGTGTGCCTCACATAACTTGGTTCATGCATCCATGTGTGGTGTGTGGTTTAAGCTAGGCACATGAGACTAACACCTTATTTGCTGCTGTAATGCGAATCATGCAACTTATGCGTATATGCACCTATACGTATTCTTGTCTCACACTGGTTTCAAAAGGTTAATGCCCTAGCATGCGTGGGTGCTGTTTAAACATATATGCACATGAAGTTGACACTAGGGTTTCTAGTGCTTAACATGATGGAAGTAATACTGAAAAGGGCATATATATACATATATATGCATGAAATGCCGATTAGGGTTTCTAGGGTTTTGCTGGCAAACACTTGCTCACTTTAGCTCTTGGACTCATGCATCAAATGAACAAATGGGTTACTATGGTTATATGACAACAAATGGATTTTAAACCTACTGGACATTTGGAATGAAACATCTTGTCACTAGGTTTAAACGTATAACACTACACATGCATGCGTGATGATCTAGGGTTTTGCTATAACTACAACTTTCCCTTTGCAACCATGCACTCTGTGGATGAAAGCTTATTTGCATGCTCTGGACTCTAACAAATTTTTGAGGAACCTAACATGATGGAAGAATGACATTAAGACTAATGCACCTGCACGAACTTGGCGTTAGGGTTACTAGGCTTCAACAAGTGCCCTAACCTTTCGGATTATGCAGCATGAGTGTACCCGCATGTAACTTGTGCAAAGGTTCTAAATGCTCATGATTGCATGCTGGAAAACCCTAGAGCTAAACATAAATTCAAAAGAAATTTAAAAGGGCTATTTGAAAATGAAAATGGGTACTGAACTGGGGTTGTACAGAGAGAATTAATGAGATTTTCGAAAAATGTCCTATATGAAAAAGATGGGAAATTTAATTCTAAGAAACTTTTATTTGGGGAGTTTCTTGCGAACCGGCTCGGATCTGGGTGTATTGGTTGAACCAGAGAGAATAGGGTGCTGAACCAGAGAGAAAACCGGTTGGTTTTAATCCAACCGAGGGCTGATGTGGAGAGAATCGGCGCCGGCTTCACATAAACCTGACAGCGGGGCCTGGGGGACTCTCGGGCCCGCTGGCAGTGGCTTGAGTGCGGCGTATCGCTTCGATCGGGCGGCCCACCGGTCAACACAGAGGGACGGGAGGGAAGGCGCGCGCGGGGGAAGAACTCCGGTGGGAAATTAGGGATCCGGCGAGGATTCCGGTGAGAAGAACAGCGAGAGATTGCGGCGGCTCTAAGGGGAATTAGGGAAAACGGTTTGTACCGCTGGGTTCAGGAGCTCAAGGGAGATTCATTTTTGCTATTGGGAGGCTCGCGAGGTTGCTGACGAGGAGGGGAGGTGGTGTCCAGCGGAGCTCTGAGGTGGTGCTCGGCGTTGGGGAAGAAGGGAGGAAGCAATGGCGTGTTCAAGGCGGCTTAGGGAGTTTGAGGAGTTCCAGTGGTGGTTTGAGTGAAAATGGCGAGTTCTGAGATCCTTTAAATAGGCGAGCCAGGTGAGGGTCGCGTGCCCGGCTGTCCTCGCCGTGGACCTTGCTCCAGTGGTCCGGCGACTTCGCCAGGGGCTCAGGCTGCTCAGGGGGTGCAAGGAAAGATGGTGGCGCGGACTTGGCTCAGGGGAGGCAGTGGTCGGCGGGGAACAAAGCTCGGTTGCGCGCGTGGCATGTCTGGCATCGGCATGGGCGCGTCCAGAGCGCGTGCACTGGCGTGCCACGTGTGCCCGGGTGTCTCTGGTGTTGGCCAGTGTGTCAACTCGTGTCAATCCATGCCACTGCTGGGAGTTGAAGACTGTGGAGCTCAGAAGAGAAGGGGACCTCGAGTAGATGGATTGGAAATAAGGAAAAGGGAGTTGAGCTCATGTCGGCATGGTTGGTGTTAGGGTTTAAACCTATAGCTGGTGGCTTGGTACTGAGAGATAAAGGAGTAGACAGAGCTCTGAGAGAAGTGAGGTTGATAGCACGTCTCTGGAATGAGTTAGGTGGCAGTTGAGCTAGGGTTTAAGAGGGGAGAAAGAATAGAGATAAAGGTGTTTGATAGATGCTCTGGCAAATTTTTGCACTGAAGATGGAAATGTTTTTGCAGAAATGGAGCAAGTTTACAGAGATGAGCTATGTGGAATTTTCTTGGAATTTTCTGGGCAAGAATCAAAGAGGTTGCAGTTCAAAGGGAGGATTTGATAAATTTTGAATTTTGAATGCAATTCAAAATTTTTGAACTGGACTTCCCAATCTTATTTTATAACTTGGTGAAGAATGAACTCAAGGAGTTACTGGTTTTTTTCTAGATATATTGGAGGATTTAAAACACATACGATAACACTTTTTCAATGTCTGGACGCAAGAAAACCTAATTAGGGTTTTGCACGGCAGATGGGTTTTTAGGGTTTTCGACGACGGCAAGGCTGTGGTAGGGCATGAGAGAGTTAGGCAACATGGTGGGGTGGTCGGAAACAAAAATGGGCAGGTTGCCACTAGGATTAGGGTTTGGATGGTGTCGGATGTCTGTGTATAAGATGCGTGTGCGTGCCAATTAGGGTTTAGCTTTTATGAGCACACGCGACGTTTGTCAACCTTTCGTATAATGGGGATTTCCAAGGATATTAGGAAGTTCTAGAGATATACATATTTTGGAGGAGAGAGAAAAGGTGGCAAGGGGTATACACATACACAGGTTAGGGGTTTATGGCGTATGTGTGGCCAATTGAGATGGTAGAGGTAGGGATAACATGCGAGGGATTACAGTGCGGACTAGCACGGTAGATGGTAAAGATGGATTGGTTATCTGGTAGGACGGATCAAGATATTTTGAGCTCCGGTAACATGGTAGAAGGGTAGAAAGTTAGTTTGTAACTCGGTGATTCGGTAGAAGGGGGTGAATAGGAAATAGATATTTTGCGGTCATGGTAACATAGCGAAAAGGGTTATCATCATGGTAAAGTAATAGTTAGGGTTTTACCATGCAGACGGTAAAAAGGTGACATGATAAGGATAAAAGGTAATGGTGTAGAAAAGGGGTGCGGGTGTATATATACATATACATGGTTTCATATCTACTCCGATGAGGGAAATGGTAAAATAACCGAAGATGTTTTCTTGATCCTGCGGTGGAAAGGGTTTTACCGAGGAGAGGGGTCTAGGGGTTGGAGTGTATGTGCCCACATACACTGGATTATTTTAGCATATATGTGGTGGTATGCGGATGGTGGTGCCATGCGACGACAGGTGAGCTGGGGTCGGATTTAGGCCACTGATATGCACGTATATATATATACATGTATGAGGTTCGAGAGGGGAAAGAAAGGTGACCTGGGCTGCTGCAGCAAGGCCGGGCAGAGGTGGTGCTGTAGTGTGGCGGGAGTTGGTGGCAGATTGGTTTGTCGCGGTAGGAGGTGGTGGCGATTTGGCTTGACGTGGCAGGATGTGGCAAGGAGGGGAAACACAACGCGGCAGGAAGGGTTTGCCGCGGTAAGAAGAGAGAATGTAGTGGCAGAAGTCTTGGGTTGCCACGGTTGGTGGAAATTCTGCCGCGGCGGAGGAAATGGTCAAAACGGGCTGCCGTGGCAGCGATTTGTTTGCCGTGGCAAGGATTCTCTTGCCGTGGTAAGGCTTTGGGAGAAAAGGGGATAGACGGGGGGTGTCGAGCAGGGTTTCGTATCCCTTGCCGGATGGAGTTCCGACAAGGTCGAGGCCAAGGGGGAACAAAGATGGAGATGAGGGATTCTGGTTGGCTCACTTTAGGGTTTTGGCAGAATAGGTTCCGACTCGATGCACTGCTAATTGGCATTATTAGCAAAAAGTTTTTGTTGACCCTGATTTTTAGGTTTCAGAAAATTGGGGTGTTACAGGTACTCCCCCGGAAGACAACTCAGAGGATGACTCGGAATCCGGGTAACCCCATTCAAAGGATGGGACCTCCGGCCTTCACAAAACCGCGGCCAAACCCTACTGGACTCTCCCGAAAAACGGCTCGGAACTCACCCGGATTTTCCGGGTTCACTCGGATGCTCATCCTGGAGGCTCCGGATTGGACCTCCGGTGGCGCCGGGATCTCCAAAACTCTCTCTGGACTCTCTCGGAATATAGCTCGGAGACCATCCGGAATCCGGACAACCCGGAGGTTGAACTCGGAGGCTCCGGAGTAGACCTCCGACTGGCCGACGCACCAAAACCCCTCTCTGGACTCACCCGGAATTTGACTCGGAGACCACCCGGAAGTTTTCGGGTCACTCGGAGGTTGCATCCGGAGGTTCCGGACCAAGCCTCCGGATGAAGCGCAGAGAAGAAGAATTTGAAAAATTTGGGTTTTTAGAAATGAGATATGTACATATTCTATAAAACCTAACTTTTTAATATTCAAGTTTATGCAAGGTTTGTGCATGGATGATGCCATGTATGCATGAGGCAAAATAGAATTCTATTTATATACTAGGATGGGTGTTACAATAACAGATAAACAAAATAAGTCTAAGATCTCACAAGCAAGCAAGCAACAGGAAGCCAAAGACAATATAGGAAAATACTCAAGGAAACAGAGTATTTTTCACCGAAGTTCCCAGCTCTTCACAGAGTGGTACGTCTCCGTTGGAGAGGCTACTCCGAAGAGATCGCCAGCACCGAATCGTGCTTGTTCTCCGAGTACCTGATGTTCAGGTCTCTTCCTTTAGTTGGGGAAGTCCTTCTGCTTGCAGCAGGTAGATTTCGATTCACCTTCACAAACGTCTGATTCAACCCACACAAGCTTGGGTGATACCAGCGACTCCTACGCCCGTCTAGAAGTAGACACTCCAAGAGTAGTAGCACCCGGAGGTTCCGGATGGGACCTCCGGCCTTCACAAAACCGCGGCCAAACCCTACTGGACTCTCCCGGAAAATGACTCGGAACTCACCTGGATTTTCCGGGTTCACTCGGATGCTCATCCTGGAGGCTCTGGATTGGACCTCCGGTGGCACCGGGATCTCCAAAACTCTCTCTGGACTCTCTCGGAATATAGCTCGGAGACCATCCGGAATCCGGACAACCCGGAGGTTGAACTCGGAGGCTCCGGAGTAGACCTCCGACTGGCCGACGCACCAAAACCCCTCTCTGGACTCACCCGGAATTTGACTCGGAGACCACCCGGAAGTTTCCGGGTCACTCGGAGGTTGCATCCGGAGGTTCCGGACAAAGCCTCCGGATGAAGCGCAGAGAAGAAGAATTTGAAAAATTTGGGTTTTTAGAAATGAGATATGTACATATTCTATAAAACCTAACTTTTTAATATTCAAGTTTATGCAAGGTTTGTGCATGGATGATGCCATGTATGCATGAGGCAAAATAGAATTCTATTTATATACTAAGATGGGTGTTACAAAACCTACCCCCCTTAAAAAGATCTCGACCCGAGATCTCTAACGTTCCGCAAACAATAAAGGAAACTCAGCTTGGAGCCAATCTTCACGTTCCCACGTAGCTTCATCTTCGGTATTGTTGTTCCATTGCACTTTGAAGAACTTGATAGCACGACGACGGGTTGTGCGCTCCGATTCATCAAGAATGCGCACTGGATACTCCCGGTAGGTGAGGTCTTAGCGTAGCTCTTCTATTTCAGGATTGGTCTTCATTTCGGGGACACGATGACAAGCTTTCAGCTGAGATACATGGAAAACATCATGTACTTTGGACAGCGAGGGAGGTAACTCCAATTGGTAAGCTACGGTTCCTCGTTTAGCCAAAACTTTATATGGACCGATGAAACAAGGAGCTAACTTTCCTTTTATTCCGAAGAGGCTTTGCAACGGTTGAATATGATTCACTAGATTGGCAAAGCTTGAGGTCGAAGACCTCCCCTAGTCCCCTATTTATAGGGTCCACAGGTACTTGACCGTTACACTGTTGCCACGTAGGATTAAGTGGATCACCGGTGTTAGCCACTGGTGACACAGCCAATCACTCCGCCCAACTGTAACCGGCTCAAGCAGACCGATACCTGTGTCACCGGAGGCACACACAGGTAAACCCTTAAACTGACATAGCAGCACTATTCAGCCCGGTCTTGGCACATGACATGCCCTCAGCGCACAACACTCTCTGAAACCTAATAAGGAGAGAACCTCCGACAGCCCTCTGACTCAGCAGACAAGCCATCGCAGCGCAGGTTCCTTAGCGTTTACAAGCTCTCCCTTGGTACAGAGATGTACCTGAGTCACAGAGCGTTAGACCACCTGTGACACAGCTGTGTCACACCGGTGACTCTAACCCTAGGTTTTCTACTGCTAGCACTGCAGAGTGCAAGCACAAAACCAGTTTCACACTTGTGCAAAACTGTTGACACAGGGCCACTAACCTCAAAGCATTAGTGCCACTGTCCAACATCCTGAGCATTGAGCAATTAGAACTTCCACAGATCATTACTGCATCATCCCTCTTGATAGTACGGGTTTTTCCTATGGACTCAAAGAAACTAGTAAATCTAGACTTTACCTGCCCACCAACTGCAGTCACGGCCCTTGACGCATCAAGCCACCATCACCTTACTTGCAACTCCTTGCACAACACCAGCTTCTTCACAGCTGTGGCACAGCTGCCTAGCACAGCCATTCCTTAGTCCTAGAAACCACCCTTGTACCCTTTTTGGTGGTCATCCTTTCCCTGATGACCCTTCTTCCTGGAATCTACTAACCTGTCTACACTCAATGTAAACGTTAGATTCCAGTTTGAGTTGCCATTAACCATCAAAACTAACTTGAGGGCCTAGATGCTCTTTCACTTGGCATTGTGCGTGCTACCATGGAACGAGACTGAGCCCTGACAAGCCTTTCGTGTGTGGCTCAGCTGAGAGACCAACTTCGACTTGTTATGTATCATTTTCTCCACTTATAGCTACCTCGCTGAGACGCTGAGGCCATCCTTCTCATCAACATGCCCAAGCTAACATTGGTTGTCAAGATGACGCAAGGCCGCAGACAGGTGGAAACCGGCAGCATGAGGTGCCGTGATTTCATGCAGGGGCATTTTTGATGTTACTATCCTTTATTTTTTTTGTTTTGGGCAAAGTTGAATGATGTTGTAAATGCATAGTGATTTTGTTTTCTAGGTTCTTGTTGCAGTATGTTTTACTTTTGTTTTGGTTTGAGTTGTAAGATGTTATAATCATGCAAACCATTTATTTCCACGATCTTTGAAAATATTAGTGGCACAAGTGCACCTGTGATGTTGTAATCACGTTGTTTCAATAGTATAATTATTATGTTGCAACATCTTTTCGATCTTGTTGCGTGCCTAGACCTAATTTGTTTCCACAAAATTGTCTCAACCAAATTTTTTCCATTGTACAATGAGTTTGTTCCAACACATTGTCAATGCAACAACTAAAAGCTAAATCTTGATTTTGTTCCTGAAATTCTGCGATTTGTTTTCTTAAAAATCGAATATACACCACGTGTTACATTCAAATTATTGTTGTATTGATTCGAAAACTTATTTCGTATGTTTAAATAAAATATTTATGTCTCACGTTAAAAAATGTTCCATAAACGTTCCATCCCTATCGGACGCTCGATCCCTAACGCCAAAAGTTAATAAGGCTAAATGTCATTCTTATACATGCGACACTGTTAAGAGTGGTAGAAGTGGCAGTTCCTTGAAACCGAGAATTAAGGGTGGCAAATCCTCAATTTTCCATTTGTTATTGTTCAATGTTACTTCTTAGATTTTTAGCCTATCCACAAACCGTTTTTGCCAACTGAGTCAACTAAAAAGTGCAAAAAAATTCCCTAAAAAAAGTACAAAACAATATATGTATAACATCAATATAAAGAAAGGTATAAGAAAATATTAAAAATCAAGTAGAGAGCACTTTTAATTAGTAATCCTTCTTTTTATTTTTCAAAAAACGGAGAGGACTCAGGGGATTGCATTACCTCATGACTTGCCGAGCTTATTCAATGTTTGTACCAGCTTGTACATTGGTCACACAACCACATCTTTCTAGTTTACAGCAATCCTACTCAACTTACCTCACATAAACAAAAATACGACTATTTGCGACACTATCACCAGCTTATTGCTGAAGCAGCTGCTTTACCTCTACACCTAGCTACCTTTTGTATCATCAGTACACTAGATACAATTTGTGCGATGTCCATCCCGCCTCATGGTTCTTGCATCGACTTCGTGGTGCAAAATCGCACGGCGTCAGAAACCGCGAGGAATATATTGCTGCTTCCGATGTGCTCGGTGAGCTTGGACGCATGGAGCTTTTCGATGACGACAGAGCCAGGATTTGAAAGTATGAGCTGCCAAAATACACAATACATATATACATAATGATCACTAGCCTAGCCCAGTAAAATTCTAGCATTCTCGCGTTTCAGTTTTTAATTTTTTTAGTTTCAGTGAACGTACCTGAATCTCCCTCTTCTGAAGATTCTTGTATAGATCTTCAAGAGCATGTATGCCACTTGTATCAATATCTATAACCGCTGCAAGAACATTTTTCATTGGCCTGCATCAGTACAATAATTGTAATTTTTCTTTGAGTGATATCAGATTACACTTACGCGACATTTCTACGATCAAGAAACTGATTTTAGGCAGTCCCTCTGCCTTGGCTTTGTCTTCTTCATCTGTCAACCACCTAAGAATTCTGCAATGCGGTACACAAGATATCAAGCCTATGAGGCTGAAATTGCTGAATTGATGTGTATTCAACCATTCATCATATTCTAAACACTACGTGTGGTAGATTTATCTTGATGTACCTCTCTCGGACGTAATTAGAATTGGAAAAATATATAGCAGAATCAACCCTCACTATCACCACCCCAGGAACAAGTCTTGCTTCTGGATACTGATTGGTGTTCCTGTATATTGTAGTGCCTGGAAGATTTCCAAGTAGGGCTGTTCTTGGCCTTGTTACTTGAAGGAGTATTTTAGCAAATGAAATTGATACCTGTTAATATTGAAAACAGCAGGTTATTTCCACTTATCTCTATACAAAAAGACTTGAACATAGTATTGTTTTCTTCGCCGGCTAGGCTGGTCCTTACAGCAATTAAGAGACCAATTTCAACGGATGTGAAAACAACACCGAAAAATGCTCCCATGCAAGCAATGAAGTCCAATTTGTCAACTTTCCAGATGAGAATCGCTGCTTCATAGTCCACAAGGCTGATTACAGCAGAAATAATGATCGACCCTAGGATCGCATTTGGCGTATACTTGAATAGTGGTGTGATGACCAACAAAGTAAGAAGCACAACTACTGACATAACCACATTGGATATTGGTGTTTGGCAGCCAGCCATGAAATTGACCGCCGAACGTGAGAAAGAACCTGAAAGAAATGCAGGATATGGGTTGAAGCACTGTATTTTTCAAATAGTTTACTGTCAGCTCTGTTCAGCAAAATTGGTTGAGCTACCTGTGGCGACGTAGCAAGATGTCATTGAGCCTACTATGTTCATCGTTCCAAGTGCTACCGCCTACCATCTCCTTGTTTCCATCTAACTGGTAGTCCTTCATAGCAGCAAACGTCCTCCCAATCGCCACGGCTTCCTGATAAGATATCCACACACAAATTGATAAGTAATCTGGAAATGCACAAGACAGGAAAAACTAATTTAGGTTTATATCAGCGTACATACCGTCAAACCAATTAGGCCGCAAATAACACCGATCTTGAAACCTTTTGCAACGGATGGACCAGTGAAATATATCTTATGTGCTGATGATGGGTTGATGCCCTTTGTGATGTGGTTCACCTGTGATGACCAAGTGCCAACAAAACTTTCACCATGAAAAACAATACATGAAATATATGAACTGAGACTTAATAGTACTAACTTGATGGAAGCAGATTTTGTGCAACTAGTTGCATCTGCGCCCAACTTTTTGCCACTTTTACTTTCCCTAACTTCAGTACTTACTATCTGAACACCTTGCTTGTCAGCACGAGTAATGTAAACAAATAAGGTTGCCACAATAACTGATATTATAGGAGCAATAGCTGGCACCCAGAAAAGCCTCTTATTCTTCTTTCCCTGTGTAAATCAGATATCACTAGTATATGCGATCATTATTTTCTAAATGTGAAAGGTGCCGTAAAGTTCATGAAAATAAGAGATTCTCACGATGTACTTGGCAAACAGAAGAAAAGCCAGAAAAGATATGCCAATTACAATTGTCTGCCAGTTCCACTGCACACACAAAAAAAACTCCTCGTCAGTACTTTAGTAACTCAGCCAGACAGTACAGTATCTCCAGCCTTTGCTAGTGCTGGGAAGAACAACTTAAGCAGACATAATCCCTTAAGCTACGCATTGCAGCATATATCAACGCTAGAGAGGAGGGAAAGGGGAACCACATAATATTCGATTTAAAATGGAAATATACCAAATGAGCTCTCAAAAATCTGAGAAAATTCAGTGATTCCAAATAAATTATTTCCATCTCGTGATTATCTATGTATTAATAAAAATAGATACTTTTATTACCGAAAATTAGAAGAAAAGGAAACCTATAGAAATCCATAAAATTTGGAGAATAATAGTTTGACCAAAATATAAGTTTGAGATGTTAGAGGTAAGTACGAGATAAGTACCCCATGATGAACTGAACCCCAGACAGATTCCATAACAGAAACTATGTCGGTTTTCCTTGTAAATTTCGTGATACCCAAAACATATTTCAACTGCTGCAGGGCAATTGTAATGGCTGCTCCCCGCATGAACCCGACAATTGCAGCATGTGACAAGAACTCGATGAGGAATCCCAACCTGAAAAATACCAAATCTTAGTTCAATGCATCTACATTATCTGCAAGCTTCTGGTAATGTTTGTGTATACCTTAGAAATCCTAGAGCTGCTTGAGTGATACCAGCAAAGAAGGTTGCCGTGAAAGCAAGGCGCATGTATTCGTCCTTGTTTTTGACATGGTCAGCCTCATTTTGGAGAAGTGAACCTAGTAAAAGAGAAACCACAGCAACTGGACCAATCGCTATATCCCTTGAGCTACCCATTGCAGCATATATTAATGGGGGAACGAAGCTGGAGTCTGAAACCAACTAGCAGAAGTAAATTATAATGGCAAAACAAGCTTCAAAATTTTTACATCCACGCTCCACAACAGATGCTATCGGAGAAACTTACATAGGCCATACTGTGGATCCAAATTAGCAAGCTTCGAATAGCCGATATCCTATTAGGGTCCAAGATTCAATGTCAGGCACAGTGTAAGTAGTAAAATACAGGTAGAGTAGTCACCCTTGATACCTGAGGAATGCAGAGACTTGCAATGGTCAATCCGGCAATCAGATCGCCTTTGAACTTGCTGAAGTTGTAATTCTTGCCCCACCCAAAGATTGGAAATAAGAACTGCAATCCCATCATGAACCTTGTCGATCCAGATTGGTCCTTGTACCGGCGTAGCGGGTTATTATGGAAGAAAGTCTCTCTCAATGTGTCTGTAAACTCTCTTGCCAAGTTCTTCTGAGGGGGATAGCCCACCTTGTATACCAACGGTGCTTGAGATGGGTCATAGGAGGGTATCTGTGTGGTGATGCTAGGTTCATTTGTTGCTGCCTCGTCGGATATATGATGAACCATCTCTGGGTACTGAAATAACTTTAAGTTATCCTGGGGAAACCGATGAATTAATTTCAGCAACAGAAGAGAGTATGGAGGTTAGAGATGAGAGTACTCCTAAATTACACAAATGATAACCAGAATAAACCACACCATTGATAATATCCTTTTCAAAATAGAATGTACGGAAACAATAAACTGCATAGCGAGAAACAGTATGTACTTTGAAACAACGGATGAGGCACCACTATATTGCACAAAGTTGGTCTACCAAACAGAAATGTTCCCAATTGAACCCTTGAATATGCTAAGTCGGTCCCTTGCCCTTTAATTCCCTATGTATAGGATTCAGCCACCATTGTCTTTTTATTGACGTCCACTACTTAATCACTAAGTAATGTAAAAATAATAATTGTACAATATCAACTAAATTCACAATGTTGCCACATTTAGATGAATAGCGGAGGCAACATATCCGATTCAATCGCCCTTTCTGATGAAATCGTGCAATAAACTTTTGTTTAGGCACCAAATACACACTCCAGTGCGCATTCTGAAAAAAAAAGCAAATGAAAAGAATTGGCCATAGAGTGTTCTAGCGCCCTTTAGTAACTTCAAATTCAAAATGTGGTAGAAGAAAAATAAAATAAAATTGTTCTGAATAGTAGCATTTGCCTGTGTGATTTAACTCTTCATTTTGATTACCATTTGAAAGATAAGTTATCCTAGTTATTCCTGATGAAACGCCGAACCTTCAGTCTAAACGGCTAGCAAGCAGATCTATTGAATTAGGAATGATTGAAAGTTTATTCCAAAAAATTCCAAAACTTTATTTTGCGATGAAAAAGAATTTGTATATCTCCATGAATCCTGTATCAATGCTAGCACATGAGCAGCTAAGAAGAGCAACATCGAATCAATTTTATGCTAATAGGTCTTGGAGTCAGATGAGCTGGAAAATATAGAACAGTATAACTTTCGAAGAGTGTATGAATCATGTCCATCAAAAAAGGAGTATATGAATCACTGCTAACAGAAAAGGGAAGTCTGACTGTCCCACAGAACTCTTATATAGAACAGCCATATGTTTCTCTCCCTTTTCAAAAAAATATGTTTCTCTCAATTGTCAACAAGTACTTATTCTATCTTCCATTCCATAAACATCGCAGGGAGAAACTATAAAAATAAAAAAACGTTGATTGTGTTGTTCAGTCAGTGTGAACAATGGATAATAAGGCTGGACTGTTGTTTCTGGTAAGCACAAGAGTTTCCCTTTTCGGTCTGAAAGTCCAAGCAGGCCAATTCAATCAGCAATAATTGGTGCAGAAAGTTGAATAATTCTCTTGGAATCCTGATCCAATGCTAAAAGATCATCATCTGGTAAATGCAAAATGAGTCAACTTTGTGCCTAGGGTGAAATTGTCCAACTAAAATGACAGTAGATATTTCACTAGACGTGACTCCATTTTTCTGTACACTTTTACAAGTTCAAAGACAAGCAGATAAAATGTGGCAGGGGATTGCCGGTTTCTCTTCCATAGAAGGTAAGGATAAACTAGTGATTTCTCAAAAAAAATTAGTGAAAAAAAGGGGAAAAGGAAAAAAGGAAACAACGGAAGAAAAGAAAAAAAAGAAGAGGCAGAGGAAGAACACCCACTCCGGAAAACCCCCAAAAAATGTAAGCACAACTGAAATAAATCAAATGCAATGAATTCCATGGAAAAAGAATCCCAAGGGAATTCTATCAGCCATCATCCATGTTACAATCCAACAAGTACTTGCAGGGAAGTAACTGCAATCTGCAGGGAAGAATATATACATGCATGCGGGTAGGGATGAGCGAATCAAGGAATCAAATTTACCGAATAAAAGGAGAAGGATTCCTGAGAGCCAAAAGGCGAATGGAGGTCGCTCAAGCTTCACCACTCAAAGAATGAAGGCTTAGCACCGAGAGAAAGAACGGCATTGCGCACCGCGAGAATGGAAGAGAGATCGATAGATATATACGTGGATGAATAAGAAGGGTCTGTCTGCTTCTCCGTACCCCAGAGAAGAAACGAACAAACTGAACAAACAGAGCCGCGCCGGTTCCGCAAATGGAAGCTCTGCAAATTATAGCACGCGGCTCGCATACGAGACAGGGAGGACGGCGGTGTGACGTCACGCTCGACGTGGCAAACGAAATTCCTGGGAGCCGGAGAAGTCCTTGCGGGGCCGACGTTAGCCGTTGCCCCCGCAGGGCGGTCGTTGACTCAACGACCAAGGGACGCCGGACGCCGGCAGGTAAGGCCGGAGGCCGGTCAATCAACGGCGATCGGGGACTACTGGTGCACCGCGGAAGGGGACACAAACGGTGCCGAGGAAGTTTGACCGTGGAGTATAATACATTCTAGGTCCTGAAACTATTTTAGGGGTGTCACATTTGTCCTCGAACTCTGAAAATCGTCACCTAGGTCCGTGAAGTTCAGTAACTGTGCCATCTAAGTCCAAAACGTGCCTGACCCCGTTTCATCCGTTGCCACGTCGGACAGGGGTAACGCACGGTAACGGCCGTCGATGCAAATATGCGAAAACACCCCTAGGCGTCTTCTTCTTCAATCCCGTGCGCCTCTCCTGCCCCATGCCTCCGCCGCCCTACTCCCGCCGGCGCGCCACCCCCGCTCATCCCGATCCCGCCTTCCCCCTCCGGCCCGAGCTCCCCCGGCGCCGCACCTCACCACGTCGCTGCCCCTCTGCTCGGTCGTGCCGCTCCTGCCGGCCGCCCAAGCCCTGCGCGCCTCCCCCACGAAGCACCCCGCCGGCCAGCGCTAGCCCCGCACCCAAGCCGCGCCGGCCCCGGGCCTCTCCCCTCCGGCCTCCACGCCGCCGACGGCGTCCGGCCACCGCCTCCTCCTCCATGAGCCCCGCCGCCCTCTCCCTTGCCGGCCGCCGCGCCTCCCCCCCCCCGGTGCTCTGCTCCCGCCGGATCTGCCGTGCCCCCTCGTTTTGCCGCCCTCCGCCACCGCTTCCTGGTGCGCCGCCAGCCCGCTCGGGCCCGGCTCCCCGGGTGCCGCCGCCCTTTTTGCTCTGCGCCCGGCACCGGTCGGCAGCTCCTCGTCACCCGCTGCGCCGAGCGCCTCGTCCGTCCGCCGCCGCCCCAACCGAGTCCCCCGCCGGCTCCGCCCTCAACCCCGGCGTCTGGGCACCGGGACGGCGAGGGGCGGAGCCGAGGCGAGCTCCGGCGGTGGGGCTTCGGATTGGGTAGCTCCGGTGGAGGGAGACTCCGGCGAGGACCCGAGCGGCGGAGGCAACCGGAGCGGCTCGGGAGGTGGTGCGGCAAGGGAGGCGAAGGCGTCGGGGAAGACTCGGGGCGGCGAGGTGGTACGGCGTCGGGCTCGGGAGCGGCCGGGGAGGAAGCTTCGGGCGGCGGGGTAGAGCGGAGCGGAGGCCGGGGTGCTCGGGTTGGTGAGGCAGCTCGGGGGAGCGGCCGGGGAGCGGCGGCGGGATGGGGAGCTGCGACGCGGTGGCTTCGGGCGGAGCTCAGTTGAACGGGGAAAAGGGGCGGCGAGGAGCTTGGGCGGCAGAGCGAGGGGAGCGTCGGGGCCTCGGTGCTCGGCGGACAGGGCGAGTAGCTCGGCGGGGCGGAGAGCTTCGGGCTACCAGCGGGGCGCTTCGGTTGGTGAGGAGCTCGGCGAGCTACCAGTGAGAGAAAGCGGCCGGGACAGAGCAAGAAGAAGACGGCCTCATCAACGGCGTTACCCCCTGTCCGACGTGGCAACGGAAAACGGCGCCAGGTGGCCGCTGAAACGGGGTCAGGCACGTTTTGGACTTAGATGGCACAGTTATTGAATTTCACGGACCTAGGTGACGATTTTCAGAGTTCGAGGACAAATGTGACATCCCTAAAATAGTTTCAGGACCTAGAATGTATTATACTCTTGACCGTGCAATAGTAAGCTAGTAGTATGACCACGCGTGCGAATGACATGCGGGCCATGGTGTTTGAATAGTAGGGTGCGTCGCTGTAATTTTTACCCGTGAGGACCCATTTGGCAACTAGTATTCTTTTTCACTTGTATTTTACCCTTGTAATTTACTTGTTGCCATAAAAAACTAGAAAATACAAGTGTAATTTCATTTCCTTGTTTGGATACATTTCATTCAGCCCTCCTCCTAGAGGCACTCCTAGACCTCCCGCCCTGCTCTCCCGCCTCGCCGCCTCCGACACCGTGCACCGCCGTCTCTTCGTCCACGGCCTCGGCCCCAGCGCCACCCCGCCCGCGCTGGCCGCCGCTTTCGCCGCCCTCGACGAGTGCCACACCACCGCTGACCGCGCCACGGGCTGCTGCCGCTCCGCCACTCGCCGCACGCTCGCCGACGCCTCCAAGCACGGCGGCGGCCGCCCCCGTCGCCTGCCAGCTCGCCTCGCTTGGTCCCACCCCCGTCCGCGCTGACCACAAGTGGGGAGAGGCGGCACTGGAGTGAGGAGAGGCAGGGTGGAGCAGGAGAGGCACCGCCGGAGCAGGGAGAGGCGAGGCCGAAGCGGGGAGAGGTGGCACTGGAGTGGAGAGAGGCGGGAGAGACAAGGTGCATCGACGGGAGGAAAAGAAAAACGGGGTTGGGAGGTAGTGTATCAATTTACACCGGTATTAGGAAAACGGGCTGTAAATGGGATGTATTTTAAAATGAAAACGAGCTTCCAAACACTCAATTCCAAGATAAGCCCATTAATTTTCCAGGTCGGTGTTTTACACCGGTAATGGGTCAAAAACCAGACATCCAAACGGGCCCTGAGGAGCGAGCTCGTGTCTATGAGGATGGAAACTGTTGGGGAACATTTGGTCCAGCGGTGGTGGCGACCTAACTCTGCGAGCGAGAAAAAGTAGGTTTATTATTCTGATTGAAGTTGGATCTTTAGTTTTAGATTTTTTTTAGCCTATAAATAGAGGAAATAAACTACTTATTGTACATTGATCTTTTAATCAATCAATAAGAAAAGAAATTCTCTCTACTCCATCTGTCACTTTTATTTACTATACTTATATTTCTATGTTTGTCTTCTTCCCCGACGCCGTCTACATTCCTCCTTATTAGCATGATGTTCCATCATCCTATCCCGTAGGCTCACTTGACATCGGACGGGAAGGTAAAGACCGATAAACACATGAAAATTGAGTTCATTGATCAATCTAGATTCCATTTATACTTTAATTTGACATCTAGATTCGTTTCTTTTACCTATGTGTGAAATCCCAAAGCAAACATTGCTGATTAAAGTTGTCAGCCAATGCCGATCGTTTTTATATTGCATCGAGGACATAATGATCACACGTGGGGAGACGACGCACGCATGCACACGATGTGTCATTGCCGCCAAGTAACATCCTAAAAAATATTGAACTTTTTAAAACATTTTCATTTAAAGGTTGTCACTAAGTGTAATTATAAGGTTTCTAATTTATTTGAATTTTATCTAAATTAATTCAGACCTATAAAAGAAGGATATTTAATTCTTGACATTTAACCATTTGAAGTTTATATTTAATTTTCAGCATTTAACCCTTTGTAGTTTACCTCAATATATTCTATTTGGATCCCATATGTTCTAATTTAGTTACGAGAATTTTCTAGTAAATTTTTGAAGCCATTTCATATTTGTATTGAGCCCTTTTATTTTTTGGATTTATTTTAATTTGGAAATCTTTTTAATTCCTCCATATGACTTTGGGCCAAATCCTTGCCGCGACCCATCTTCCCTCCCTGCTGAGCGGCCCAGCTAGCCTCCCTCCTTCTTGAGTTGGGCCACAACAATGCTGGCCCGCTAGCCGTCCCATCTCCCCACCTGGGCCGCACGCCGGCGGCCCACTTCTCTCCTCACCTGGCTGGGCCGCCTGCCCCTCCTAATGGGCCACCCCCTCCACCAAGACGGCCTGGCCAGTGCGTCGCCTGGCCTACTACCAGGCCGCCTGTGGCCATGCGGCCTGCACTGGCCCACCACAGCAGCCTGGCCACGCAGCAAGCGGCGCAGCACGCGTGCCACGCAAAGCGCCGCCACCAGCGCCAATTGCCACCACGTATCTCGCCTCGGCCATGCCTGTAGTCACGCCCTACCTCCTCTATAAATACATAGTTCCCATATATTTTTCCCTGTACCTTGCTTTCCTCCATAGCTCCAGCTCTCCTCCTATTAAAGCCGCCGCTGCGACACGCTGTCTCACCTAGCCGGAGCAGCGTCGAAGTCCGTCGCCACCACGCCACCGTCCATCCCTGTGAGCGCCACCGTCAAATAAATTCAGATTCTCGCAATGTCTGCAATCTTAGTATAAAAATGGGTCATTGAGAACCCAGGATCCCATTGGTCAAATCCAATTTCAAATTCGCGCCGAATTTTGAATTTATTTGAATCTACTCAAATTTGAGCAATTTTGGTCAAATTCAATCTAACTTCATATTGTTTAATAAATTTAAAAGTATTTTATTTTTCCTAGGATACTAGCTTTTATAGGACATGCCCTGAATTTTTCCATGATTTTAGGAATTCTATATAATTTTACATAATTTTTTAGCACTGTTTTAGTTATTAAAAATAAAAATACTTTATGTTGTTGTAAGTTAATTTTTTTAGGGTATATACGCTATATAGAGCAATCTGGTAGATTTTTGTAATATTTCATCACTGTTTGATCGCTTTAACAATTAGTATATCATTTAAAGCTATATTTCACATACTATATATAGTCATACGTTTATTATTTTTTGTTATTTAATATCTTGCTGGACACATTGTTAGCATGTAATTTAGGCATTGCATAATTAATATTTATTTAGTATTACTAGGTTACATATAGAGTTCATCACTTTATTTCATAACTGGTCCAGCTAGGATTATTGCAATTTCTTTTATAATGCCAACATTCAATATATATTATTAACTTTAACTAACCAGTGTAATCTTGACATGAATTTGTATTTAGTATCATGCATAGGGTTCCCTTTATTATTTATATGATGCCTAGCAGGTTAGAATTAATTCTGAAATAATTAGTCATTTTTGAAATAATGTTCACAAAATAATTTTTGGTAATATATTTTGTTAATGTAGAAAATAATAAATATTATTTTCTATGAACATTCAGCATGCCATGCTAGCTCTCATTAGCTAAATATTTAGTCTCGAATAATATAATATTTATTGTTATTATACACGGTTATGACCGTTTCTTCAGGAGACCAACATTAAGGATACCTCACGGTTAAAACCCTACTTCGATTGTCGACACACTCCATTCCATCGCTGATTTCCATACCTCCTTTGCAGTTGGATTTTCATTCTTAAAAGTGGTTATTTATTTGCTCGCTTTATTGATTTATGATGAATAGGGAGTAACAACACCAAAGCCAGAACCGACTTTGAAGATCAGCAATTCGATAATGAAGACATGCCCTCTCTTCTTGATCATATTTGATCCCATATTTTTTGAAGTCATTATATTTTATCGTTTATAAACATGCATGTTGTTTTATTCTGGTAGCTAATGTGTCGACTAACAACCCTTTACCATATCCGCTTGTCACCCTTTTTACCTAATACCCTGAGTAGATTATTTAATATTTTAGAATAGAGTAGAGAATATTGTGTAGCCATGCTTAATATCCCTAGGATGCTTTAACTTGCCTTCTCGGAGGAGAGATCTTCGGATCATTGATATCGTTCTTGAAACTTTGCTGGATGCCTGTTATCTTTTTCCTCTCTCTATTCCTCTTATCTACTATGGGTGAAATTTACAATCTAAAAGGTGCGGGCGGCAGCTGGATCATGTCTGAAGTAGCATTTGGCTACCCATATCAAATAAGATCATCAACATTGCCATACCGCAGAAGGGTGGATGTAGCTATGAGGACCTCGACAAAAAAGGAGGCCATACAAGGTAAGCGGATGTACGTTCATCCCTGTCGAAACCTAGTGGATATGTCGTATCGAGAGAAGAGTAGCTAAAGACGTTGTCACGATCTCCCTACAAGTACACCGATGGGTATGTACTCTACCAATGGCCACTGGTGGGCAACAAGGCAAGATTGTATTGTGTGGGTAAAGTGTACAAACTCTGCAGAGTGTAAACTAATCGATTAGCCATGTCTACTCTCATGGATGGCACATACATCATTCCTAATGAAAAGGACTTGTCTTTCTCCCTTTGTTATTTCCATCTACCTCATTTCTGGAAAGTGAGTAGGTGGTTGGAACCTATGGACAAGTTTAGGCCAAATGCCTTACTCGTTTGTGCTGGTCATGGATTTTCACATTTATGAGAAACACCCCTGAGATAAAAACTTGTTTTCATTCAAAGCCACCTTTGAAATTATTGTAGTATTTACAACCACAAATTGCTTTTACACAAAAGAGCCATACAACCTTCCTTTGCAGTATCATGTACATTAGTTTAGGAAGTTCCCTATGAGGGGTATGCTGAGTACGCAAAGTACTCATCTACATGTTTTGCTATGGTGGTGAACAGATTACTACGCTGCAGAACATGCTGGTGGAGACTACTACTACGATGATCTCCAGAAGTAAGGTCGCACAGACTCCGTCAACTGCTTGTGGCTGAGATGGATTCTACCATTTATCATTTTTCCTTCTGCTGTTTTATGATTGTAATGGTCATGTGACCAAGAACTCTGTTTATAGTCATGTGGCTTCTATCATGAAGACTATGTTGTATTAAACTTGAACAGGTAATGTTATCATTTCGACTGTGTTCATCAGCTTAATCCTAGACTGACGATGATACACAGAGGGGTTCCAGAAGTTGAGTCTGAACTCTCACATGTCACCATAGACAGTCCATGTACAGTGGCCACACTGGTGCGTGCCACGCCTTCCGCACATGGCTGATGGCCTCGCACGGCCACCGCGCGGCCCCACATGGTAGCTAGGGCGACAGACCTTGCCAACACCGCCCACACGCCAATGTCGGCCTTGTGTCTATGCGCAGCTATGCTACCGGCCAGCAAGCTGCACGCCGCTATCTCGCAGGGCTGCGCCACCTCCCACATTGTCCCGCATAGCTGCACCGCCTCCCACGCCGCCCTGCCCGGTAGCGCCGCCGGCTTGCGAGCCACTTCACCCTGCGCTGCCACACGGACACTACCACCACCGCTCCCCCTAAATGGGCTGGGGCAGTGTGGTGGCGGGCTAGGCCAAATGGGGCGAAAACCCATGGAAGAGACAAGAAAGAAAAGGAAAAAAGAAAAGAGAAAAAGAAGGAGGCGGACAAGGAAATGGGTTGGCGGCCCAGATAGCGTGTGTTTGATCAGGCCAGGACGAATGCGGCTTGGTACCAAAGTTTTCTCTGTACTAAAGTTTTGCGTGTAAGTCCCTGGAAATTGCATAATTGGAAAAAATTCATATTCTAGCATAAAATGGCCTCGGGAATTCATTTCTTGAGTCAATTTTTGATTTTTGCAATTGCTCAACATGCTTTTAATGATTACATTTATTTATTTATATGTTTTACTACTTTTGATTAATTATAATTTTGAATATTTCTTTTAATCTTCAAATATTTCATATATTGGCATGTTTTAAATATTAGAATGCTGTTAGAATTATCTTTGTATGTTTATTTGATTTTCATGCAATATTACATGCGGTAATTTATTGAAATTCTTGCATGAAATGAGGAATGACTAGCATAACCAACTGGGAGTTTGAGGAGCTAGCTCAGCATGGTCGCAACTATCTCACCTGGGCATCAGGTGTGGATATCATACTTAGGGCTTGAAAGCTTTGGGGAAAGATTGTTGTCGGTATCCAGCAAGTTACCGTCATCACATCTGAGGAAAACGACTAAGCATTGCACTTCCTCAGAGACCATCTTCACTCTACTCTAAAGAACGAGTATGTGGCGAAGAAGAGTTCCCTTGCCCTTTGGATCGCTTTGAATAAGTGGTTCAAAAAGCTGAAGTAAACCATTCTACCCCAAGTAGAGCAAGAATGGATTCATTTGAGGTTTGCAGACTTCAAGACGATTGATGAGTAGAACTCTTCGCCGCATCACATTTGTACAAACCTCTAGCTATGTGGCAAGGTGACCACGGATGCCTACAGGATCTATTAGACCCTCTCCATCTTCCACCCTGAAGCCATGCATGTGGCTCGCACTTACCGCCAAAGCAAGTTCATAGAGTATGCCAAGCTCATCGACATACTCCAAGTGGCAGAGGCACAAGATGAAGTTATGAAAGTCATCTCACAGGCAACTAGTAGCAGCATTGGCAAGGAGGCCGATGCAAGCTACAAGGTGCGTGCTTCCCTCAAGAAAAAGAGTAGGAAAGATGGAAAGGGGAAGATGGTTGTGGCTCACAAAGCCAAAGCTCCTACATCGGAGATAGGCAGGGCCAAGCTCCATGATAAGCCATATGGAGAGCAGGACCAGGACTACTACAAGTGTGGTCGTCATGGGCATTGGTCTCGCCAATGCAATGAGCCCCAACACGTGATTGATGCCTACTAGGCCCAGAGGAGGCATGAGGCGCATCTTGTAGTCGCTCAGGAGGAGGCTCCACAAGCAATGGCAACACCAGTGGAGGTCCCACTTGATATGGTGGTACCCATGCAAGTGGACATCCTGCTCCAAGTGGCAGCAGTCACCCCTCCCCTCTACATAGCCGTGGCCACTACCGTCATCGCAGAGGAGGAGAGGATGACACCAGAGCAGATCAGTGAGGAGATCTCCGACTACTTTCTCACCGATTTCTCCTAGTTCTTGCAGTGCACTAAGTTATATTTCTTTATGCCTTCGTCATTTGGATACATTGATTACTCATCAATGGTTCGTAAGCTCTACAAGAGCATAAGCTTTATTCTTTGGTTGGTTGGCTAATACTATGACATGTTATGTTCTAAGATGTTTATGCATTTATGTAATCATGATTGCTACTTTCTCACAACATTATTTAATTAAATGCAATAGTTTAGAACACGTGTGGCGCCAAATGGAGGAAGTGTGCCTTGCGGGCAGTAGTACAACTAATATCATACTAACGGAACCAAAATATTTCCAATCAACTCATAAAGGTATTGGTAGTATCATGACAATCGTCGGTAGCGGTTCTTGTATAATAGGTTTCGATAGGGCCACAATTATACTCCCATGGGCGCAATTTTGACAATACAAGATGCATTTTTGTATTCCAAATCGACTAGAACACTCCTTAGTTTTAAGGATATTCACACAAATAGTTTCCATGCAGAGACTGATGATGAGAATGGTAAAGAATACCTACTCATCACTAAGCGTGATGAAATGAAAAAAGAGTATTAGAGAAACTTCCTTCATTTGACACTAGGCTATACTCAATAGTATGGTAGCACCCCGGTGTACACTGTCTTTAAGATTGTATTTAGAGCTTCGAATTATTTCATCTATGGCATGATAGACTTGGCCATCCAATTTTAGAATGACGATAAATGTAATTAACTACTCTAATGGTCATAATGTTAACGTGAAGAATTTCCCAAATTAAGAAGATCTTGCGTGACCTGCATGTGTTACAGGGAAATTAATAATTAAACCATTCACTTCGAAAGTGAAAGATGAAAACCCCACTTTCCTACAATGAATACAAGGGGACATTTGTGGTCCTATTCAGCCCTGGTCAGGGCTATTTCGGTTCTTTATTGTGCTCATCGATGCTTTCTCTAAATGGTTGCATATTTGTTTGCTATTTACGAGAAATCACGCTTTTGCAAAGCTGATCTGGTAGATCATTCATATGAAGAATAATTTCCTAGATTATCAAGTAAAGTCTATTATAATGGACAAAGTTGGAGAATTTACTTCAAAGTTGAGCAATCAGTACCACATGTCCATACCCAAAACAGTTTGGAAGAGGCACTAACTAAAAGAATTAAATTTTATTACCTGGCTGCTATTGCAGAGTTGTAATTTACCATTAAAATGTTGGGGTAACGCAATGCTGCATGCTACAAATCTCATCAATTTTTAACCATAATTTTTAACCATCAACCTATAACATCCACTCTCCTATGCAACTAGTGTAAGGGTCGGCACCGAAAATTTCCCACCTTAGAAGGTTCGGATGCCAGGTATATGTACCTGTACCACCACCTCAGTGTTCAACAAGGGGTCCACTTTGAAATTCTGGTATATATGCCGATTATGAAACCATATCCATAATAAGGTTGTCGTAGCTACGGGACTAGGCAGTGTACTTTAGGTACCCCCGATCGGTTACGTCTACCTCCGGGAGTACTAGAGAAGTACGAGCAAGTGTATTGTCTGTTGAGGGGGGCGCGCGGCGACTTTACCGGCGAGATGGAACGTGGAACACTCGTGTCGGGGATAAACAGAAACTCTCGTGTCGGGGCGAATTGAAAACTCTCGTATTAATTTCGGCGATTAGGGTTTATATCTAAGAAATCTGGATCCTTTCTCTCTCCCCCTGGGTTCTATTTATAGGGGTTGAGGGAGAGATATGAGAGATTACAATTATGCCCCTCGGGAGACAACACACCCTCAAGGGCATTTTGGTCTTTTTACAATAATCTTTATGGAATATTCAGATACTCTAATATCCTAATGCTCGCGACTGCGATGACGTGTTGTCCTGGATGCCGGGGCGGAGCGCGACCTTGATGCCCGTCGGGACGAAGCACGGCCTTGACTTCCGTCAGGACGAAGCACAGCCTTGACTTCCGTCGGGACGAAGCACAGCCTCGATGTCCACCGGGACGGAGCGTGGCCTTGACGTTGTTGGCGATATCAGCGGAGTTTGTTGACGCCGAGTAAAACGTGTTGATTCAGGGAGGGGGATCTGGACGTCCGCAGGAGAAGTCCGTCGGTTCGGGGTAACGTGGGGACCCTTCCCCCAACAGTAGCCCCTTGCCGGTTTGGGTGGTCGAGTAATGCCCGTCCGAGCCGGCGCACCAATTCCGAGGAGTTGGCGCGTAGGCCGGACCAACGACTCCCCTCTCCCTTATATTCTCATTTCTTCTTTTTTTTCTCTTCTTTCTTTTTCTTCTTTTTCTTCCTCCCTTTTTTCTTTTTCTTCTTCCTCTATTTTCTTCTTTTTATTCCTCCCTTTTTTCTTTTTCTTCTTCCTCTATTTTCTTCTTTTTCTTCCCCTTCTTTCCCCTTTCTTTTTTCTTTTTCCTCTTCTCTTTTCCCTTTTCTTCTTTTTTTTTAGGTCGGTGGGGGGCGGCACAAAAAAATCCCACCACAGCACCCCCACCCTCTCTCCCTTATCTCACTCCCTCCACTCTCTCTCTCTCCCCCAAAATATCTCTTCTCTTTTTTTTCTCATGCGCTCACTGCCTGGAGCTCCTCGCCACCCTTTGCCCTTGCGCACGTCGTCGCCAGCCCCGGGCTCGAGCGCCCCGGCCGCGCGCGCCCGCCGCCGCCAGCTTCGCCCCGAGCCCAAGCGCCCGCCGGCCATGCGCGCCCGCCGCCGTCGACTCTGCCCCGGGCCCGGCGCCGCCTCGGTCCTCCAGCTGTTGCTGAGCTCCGGCCTCCGGCCTTGCCTGCTCGCCACCACCAGCTCTGCCCCGAGGCCACGCCGCCACTAGCTCCGTCGCCGACCCCGGCTTCCACGGGCCCCCACGCCGTGCTCGGCCGGGCTGCCCTCGTGCGCCGCCGCTAGCCTGCCGCGCCGGGGCCGTGCCGCCCCCACGCTCCCCCGCCTCCTTGAGCCGCGCTGGGGCCGTGCTGCCACCAGCTCTGTCCCGAGGCCACGCTGCCACCCGCTCCCGTTGCTGGCCCCGGCCTCCGCGAGCCCCCACGCTGCGCTCGGCCGGGCTGCCCTCGCGCGCCGCGCCGGGGCCGCGCCGCCCCCAAGCTCCCCCGCCTCCGTGAGCCACATCGGGGTCATGCCGCCCGCTCCGCCTCCGGGCCGCCGCGCCAGGACCACGCCGCTGGCCCCGTGCTACCTCAGTTCGTCGCCGGCTTCAGCACCACCGGCTCGCCTCTGCTGCCACGGGCCACCCCAGGGCCGCGCCGCTGCGGTACTACCGTGTCCGGACTGCCCGTCGCCGTTCTGCGTGCTGGGGCCATTGCTGTTGTGTCACCTACGAGGACGCAGAGAGCTAAGTTACCGAGCTCCGTCTTCGATTGCCTCCATCCGCTGTCGGGTGGTCACCACAATCCCAGCTGACTGGGGCGAGGGCGTCGGAGCATGTTGCCACACCTCCTTTCCCCACCGGTCGTCAAGGGTAACAGCCCTTCTTACGATCTGTTCAGCACGCTTACATGCGTATCTAATTGCGTGGATATATGAGATGAGTGTGCATGTAAAGTGAACTGCCATCATATATTGATGTCATGATATTTTTCGTTACGTAACACTGTTGTACGCGTAGATGAGGTGCAGGTACGACGATTGCATTCCCCGCGCATGGGTGCTGTTGCGCTACGGCGGCGAACGAGTAGAGAATAACGACCGTGTTTTTAAACTGTAATACCCGAATTCGACGATTAGGTCTTGCCTTGCATTCATGCATACATGTCATCATCCCCCACCCACACCTTATTTAAACTTAAATGTGATATGATTGTATTTTATAGAATACGTACATATCTCATCCTCGGTGGTTAATTTCGCAAACACCAATCAACTTATTTGGGTTACCAAACCAGGGTCTTCGCAATATTAGGTGAATAAGGACTAGAGTTTCTGGGTTGGAACCATTCACCAACATTTCCTTCCCAAGATTTATCCAAAAGTTACATGAAATGATAGCTCAATCGAAACTCCAATTTCAAACCCTAAAGAGATAAAAATTAGGGTTGAGTAAATAGGCAAGCTAATGTGCATAAAAATTTGCCAAACTTTGGGAATGGCCATGAATATGGAAATACTAGCTCCATGCAGAATTTCAAAATTTCTGGAGAAGTTTAGGACCTGGTTGTAGTTCAAACCCAATTTGAGCCCTAATTGAATTTGAATTCAAAACTAGGTCAAACAGTCTCCAAATGAGTTCAAAATTTTATGGGAGGTTCTATATTGGTTTACAAACATCCTGTAAAAATTTCAGCTCATTTGGAGGTCATTTGAATGCCCATTTGAATTGGAAAGGAATTCAGCAAAAATTTAAAAAGAAAAGAAAAAGAAAAAGGAAGACAGGCTGCCAGGCCAAGGCCTGTTGGGCCCATGCGGTCGGCCCGCTAACCCCGCCGGCGCCTCGCTCTCTCTTCCCTCACCCTGTCGCGCGGGCCCCCTCTGTCAGCCCCCACGCCCTTCCCTCTCTCTCTGCCGCGCGGGCCCACGCGTCAGCTTCCCCGCGCCACGTCTCCGTCGCCGGTACGCCGGGGTGGGCGGTGCCTCGTTCCGACCAGCCCCGTCCCGACCGGCCGCCGCCCTATTTAAGGGCCGTCCTGACAGAGCCGCTCCCCTCCTCCCCTTGTCCGAAAACCCTAGCCTCCTCTCCTCCGGTGCCTTGCCTCCCCGCGCCATCGCGTTCTTCTCCGAGTCCAGCAGCTGCTCCGGCGAGCAATCGCCGCTGCTCCGGTGAGCCCCGGCCTTCCCGGTCCTGCTCCCAAGCGTCCTCTTCCCCTCCCTCATCTCTTCCCCTTTTCCATTTTGTAGCCATCTTCCCTGAGTAGTCCCGAGCCTCCTAGCGTCCTCAAGCTCTGCTCTGGCGAGCCTCCGGCGAGGCCACTGCCGTTCCGAGCGCCGTCGGCCACGTCTAGAGAAAGAACGAGAGAGAGAGAGAAGGATAAGCCGCGTGGCTGTCCCCGATTGGTCCCGAGAGCCCAGTCAGCAGCTGACTGGGATTTCTTCAACCAGTCAGCACTGACCCAGGGGCCCCACACGTCAGCCAGTAACGTTAAAGATTAGGAAACCTGTGTAGCATCTCGGGTGCACTTAGTATTTTCTGTTTCGTAGGCAGAAAAGGGATTAGGGTTAGGGTTTTGTACAAATTTAAAACGGCGATAACTTGTGATCCGTAGCTCGGATTTTGGAAAATTTTATATCGTTGGAAAGTTTATGAAATTTCTGACAACTTAGCTGAAACAAAAATTTGAAATTTGAAATGTAAATCCAGATCCAATTGAGTTTGAATTAAATCACCCCTATTCGTATGATGTTCTTCGATAATCCATAATTTGGCGATACTAGCTCCCAATTGAATAGTTCTAGTTGCGTTAGTCTCGTATCTCAGAGCACTACTGGAACGCAAAACATGTTAACTCATGATCATCTATTATGCGTAGTAATCTCTAACCCTAACATGTGATCAAACGAAATCGACATGCATGCATGGTTAGGGTAATGGCTTACTATCTACTATTGCCAATAGAGAATTCCTATAGCCTTAGGCTTTTAATACCTACACTTCACTTTAGAATTACATATCTAGACTCATCCATCATGCATACATGCTGGATCTCATTGTCGTTATTTTCTCGTTTTGTTTCCGGTATCGTTCGTTGCTCGCAGTAGAGCCCGAAGAAGGAGACCACTCGGCTTTCACTTCTGATCAAGATCCGGAACCCTGCGACTAAGGCAAGCAGAGCTTGTTGCACCTTGTTGTTATCATTTGACATAATTACCTATTCGTGTTCATGGTAGGATGGTTTGATTCAATATGATGGTCGGAACATTTGCAACTAGCATGTTAGGTGGGGTGACGTGTCCGTTCAGGTGTGGCTGAAACTTAATCGGATTGCTCTATCTAACTAAACTTAATTAAGTGAGATGTGAGAGCCGAGGGTTTTGCACGATGAATACGATAGGTATTTATTGAAGTGTCAGAATGCGACCGGGTGTTTTGAAGTGTGCTTGTCGCTATACCAATCTGAGGTAACTTCATCGTGCACCTCCCTTATCACCGCGTGGACGTTAGCGGAATCGATGCTGGGATATGATTGAGGTAAGTCTCGATATCACTTGGAGCCTTGCAACCTCCAAGGGAAATGCACTCGTCATATCCAGGGTGATCGGATTGCCGGTAACGCTCCGAGAGAATGAATAAAAATGTTTTTTTGTTGAATTGAGGTTGAGTTGTGGGCTGTCCCCAAATGGTTGGGGAGGCATCTGAGATTGTTAGGATGACCGGTTGTGGAATGGTATGAAATCTGGACTGCGAGTCAGCTCCTAGTAGATCTTCCTCTGTATTGTTATTGCCATGCCGTAATCCGTGGATTTAGTTAACTTGGATCGTATCACGTTTTACTTCGGCTGTAGTTGTGCATGTGTAGGACATTCAATCAAGCACGAATAAGTCTTGCGAGTACGTTTGTACTCACCTAGGACATTCCTAGATGTTGCAGGTGAGCCAGTGGTCGAGGATTACTTCGAGGATGCCTAAATTCTTGGTTTTCTTGGTTGGCTATCGACTCGTGGGAATTTTGTTGGTTTTTGGTCAGCGGCCGATGCGCCGCTATGGGACTCACTTAACTTCTTCCGCTGTTGTTTCAATACTTCATATTTGAATATGTTTCCGGTTATCACCGAATGATGTAAATTGAATAGTTCACCACGTGGACAGCTAGCAGTATTATCGTATCGTAGTGGTTCGTGTGATGATATGCTTGCTGTCCAACATATGCCCCCACCTCTCGTCTGTCATGTGTGTATGTTGAAATGGGGAGCGTGGCCGGATGCATATGGAGGAACTTGTTGTTTTATTTCGAATCAAGTGAAGTGCAAAGTGAATGTACGGTCCATTGCCAAAGTGAGTCATACGCATTGTGGCGTATGTTTTTGGAATCGTGATCCCTCAATCAGGCCGTGGTGAGTCATACGCATTGTGTCGTATGCATGTCGCACGGGGCGGGGGTGGGCCATAGTCCGTCGTAGGTAGCGGCTATGGTCACTGTCTTCACTTGTTGTGAATTCCTTGATTCGGATTAAAATACCGGGTCCCTCACATAAACATCGATCGTCCTGTGGATGCCTCGAATGAACGACTGTGTCACGGACCGTGCGTCGTAATATTTTTTGTTATGTGAAACCGTCATACGGGTAGACGAGGAGCAGGTATTGCGACCGCACGTCTCGCATACGAGCATCGTTTGTGCAGTGGCGACGAACGAGTGGACAGAATAGTCACCGCAATTTCAAACGTCGATCGCCACATGATTAGGTCGCCTGGGCCAATGCCACATAACCCTCGCACGAAAATAGTGTTGCTATTCTTTTTGTTACACCGTGACGCGTTCGAGCGCGTAGAGATACGACCCCTCGAGCAGACTTAGTAGGTTTGAGATGCCATGCCGGGCGCGTCGTCTCCACTAGCCTCCCCGAACACCCCCAAACTCGGGGCAGGCAGACTCTTGGAGCCGCGTCGGGCGTGCCGCCGCGACGCCGCGACTGCGTTGACGAGGTCCGCAGACTCGGTGGTTTCGACGCGCCACGCCGGGCGCGCCGTCTCCACTAGCCTCCCCGAACACCCCCAAACTCGGGGTGGGCAGACTCTTGAAGCCGCATCAGGCGTGCCGCCGCGGCTCCGCGACCGCGTCGACGAGGTCCGCAGACTCGGTGGTTTCGAGGTGCCATGCTAGGCGCGCCGTCTCCACTAGCCTCCCTGAACACCCCCAAACTCGGGGCGGGTAGACTCTTGGAGCCGCGTCGGGCGTGCCGCCGCGGCGCTGCGACCGCGTCAACGAGGTCCGCAGACTTGGTGGTTTCGAAGCGCCACGCCGGATGTGCCGTCTCCACTAGCCGCCCCGAACACCCCCAAGCTCGGGGCGGGCAGACTCTTGGAGCTGTGTCGAGCGTGCCGTCGCAACACCGTGACCGCGTCGACGAGGTTCGCAGACTTGGTGGTTTCGACGCACCACGCCGGGCGCGCCATCTCCACTAGCCTCCCCGAACACCCCCAAACTTGGGACGGGCAGACTCTTGGAGCCGCGTTGGTTGAGAGACGAGGCGTGTGTCTCCTTACACCTTTTTGTGTCGTACTTCACATGTCTTACTTTGCCGCTATTATTTGACAAACTGTTATTTGTTTGCTCGTACTGGTTGTCAGGATTGATGTCGTCGGGGAGGGTGTCATCTCTCAACCGTACGGGGCCGAAGGGCAGACTGCCGGGCGCAGGGGCGGAGAAGAACATGATCGAGGAGAGGGGCAAGACAACGGTCCCAGCGACGCACACCGGCTACCTCGGCTGCTCTTCTGCGGATGCAAGGCTCTTCCGGCGGCTTGCTGAGGCAGGCAAGATCCCCGGACCGGGCCACGTCACGGGTCCGGAGCCCCCAGGTCGCTCTGACGTGAGGGGCCCGCCTGGCCAGGGGTGGATCATTGTCTTCGCCGCCCAGTTCGATACCGGGTTGTGCCTCCTGCTGTCTGACCTCTTACGGGGGATACTGTGGTTTTTTCGAGTAACACTGTCAGATCTCCACCCTTCAGCTTTCGTCCTGATTGCTGCTTTCGAGTGGGCAGTCTGAAGCATGGAGATGGTGAGCTCGCTGCGCTCTTTGCTTGGATGTACGTGCCAACAGAGGTGACACTGCGGGTTTCGGATCACCGGGGTCTTCCTTCGTTCTATGGGACGGTCAGCTTTGGTCGGCGTCGCAGGCACTGCGCCGTGGACTACCCTGCGTTTCCCCTGAAGAAGCTTTGGAAAGACTGGCAAAGGGTGTGGTTTTACTACCACGATCCCTCCTTGCAGCGACTGAGGGGGGTGATAGCACCGTTCTTTGGGTAGCCTCGCCTTAGCGAGCGGGACGACGAGGGCGTGACCATGTTTCGATGCATGGCCCGTGAGCTGAGCGTGCGTGACTTGGTGGAGGAGTACTGTTTGCTGGGCATTGCTCCGCTCACTCAGGGTTGGACCCTGTCCTTGGCTCCTCCGAGCTCGTCGCGCTTCCTGCGTGTCCCGCGAGGGTACACGCCCACTACGTGTGAGTACCTCTTATTTTTACCTACAGTTCATTTGTGTTGATCTTAGCTTTTACTGAACCTCGTATGCTTCCGTGTTGCAGGTTCCACGCTGGAGGACGGAGAGCTGTGCGCTCACGAGCTGTTAGGCCGCTTCACCCTCATGGAAGCCAAGGAAGCAAGCCGATTGATTAAGAGGGCTCGGCGCAATCGAGTCTGCGAGGACTTCGGGTGGGAGGTGCCCGCCCGGCCGTTCCCTATGGCTGTTAAGGCCCTTACTGTGAGCAAGCGGAATCGGTCACCTTCTCCATCCTCGCCAGAGCGAGAGGTTTGAGCGCGTGGAGCCTCTGGGGGTGTTTCTTCCAGCCCAACCCCGGAGGTGCCGCGGCGTCGCCCTGGGGCTGGGAAGGGCCTGATGATGGCATCATTCATGCGGGAGGTCGAGTCGCGCTCATGGGACTATGAGGACGACGTCGAGGTGTCCGCTGAGGCGGACTCACTAGCGCAGCGCGACCTTGGGTCGACAGGGTTGCTTGACTTGCCGACGTCTTCAAGTGAGTTTGACCTACGTGTCGTTGGAGACGACGAGGCTGCTTCCCGCTCTCCTGCGGCAGCTCCCGCGACGAGCCCTGAGGTAGTGGCCCCGTTGTCTCCTGGGGGCCACCCAGTGCCGACCCCAGCGACCTTTGCCGACGACGGTTCTGAGGAGGGTAGGGCCGGTGGGCCACACCCTTTCTCAGTCACGGGCCGGCTGCTTCCGGCTCACTTCGTCAACCCCGAGGCTGAGGCGGGCTTTTACCAGGACGCCGCCGCGTAGCTTTCTACGGCCGACCTTGACATGGTGTTCGAGGGTTTGTCCTTGCGACAGATCCGTGCCGCCTCTAAGTCTGCCATGCTCAAGATACAGTTAGTGTGTTACTTATATGAGGCTTTGTGACATGATTACTGCGGTTGTGCCTTTACTATGTCTCCTCCTTGCAGGCCTTCTTTGCAGCAGAGCAAGCGTGGGAGATGCGTGACGATATGGCTGAGTCCCAGCGAGCTCGCCTCCGTGAGGAGAATAAGAATGTTTCGGAGGCACAAGCGGAGGCTGCCTCAGCCAAGGAGAGGCTAGGCCAGCATGAGGAGGTGATCTCTCAGCTTCGCGCTACCCTCCATGCTGCACAGACTCGGCAGGAACAGCATGAGGGGGAGCTTTCTCAGCTTCGCGCTACCCTTCATGCCATACAGACTTGGCAGGGAGGGTTAGCCACTCTAGCAGACACGGCGTGCGTGACTGCTCACGAGCTCGGAGGAGTGCTCGGCGTTGAGCTTGACCTTCACACCGGTACTGATGAGGACAAGGTTGACCAGTGGATCACGGCGGTTTGCGCTACCGTGTGGGAGGCGGCGCCAGACCACGGGCAGGACTATGCCCAGGCTTCTCTTGAGTTGTCTCTCGCTTGCCTTCGCTTGGCTAGCTGCGACCCCGTGGGGAGATTTCGGACGGAGGGCTACGAGGTACCGAGCCGGGCCGACATCCTGCAGGCTCGGGCTCCTTTGAGGCCTGATGCAGAGGCCTTCCTTTCAGGTGTGTGGAAGAAGCACGGTGAGAAGTACCTTCGCGGGATACGGAGGGCCCGTCTTGACGGAGGGCCTTCCGCTACCGCGCCGACAGACCTTCTGGTGGATCCGACCCGCCTTTTCAGGTGTGAGACTTGTTACCTGCTCCTGGGCTTTTCGTTTTAGTTGGCACGCCAGGATGTCTTATTTTGCTTCTAGGTTTACTTCTATGTTGTAGTTTTTAGGTGATACTTTCAGCTCGTCCTAGCTCACGGGCTGGGCCGTCGCGGTGTCGACGTGAGCCCCTTGCATTTTTTTAGGCGTTTTGGGAGCTTCTTTTGGTAGGTTAAATGAGGTCAGAGCTTTCTTTTGTAGCCCTCATGTAACTCTGTTGGTTAATGAGAAAGTCAGAAAATTGGTGTAGCCGCGCATTGCCTCTGGTGATCATTTCTTCTTTTTGCATTGTTTACAGGTTGTTGCTTCGAGGCGAAAGGTCGTGGTTAGGCAGTACGGCACCCAGCCCCTAGTACGAGTGTTGTATAAGCATTGCTCGTTTGGCGGTTTGACAAAGGCCGAATGGCACGATGACAACATACTTTTTTGACAAGCGAGGAGATTGCGTCGTTTGTCGAGAGAGGTGTATAGCGACTTGTGTGGATTTTTTATGTTATTGTCAGCACGTTGGGTGTACCTTGTACCTGGATTCGTTGTGACAAGTATTTACCCCTCAACCAAAAAAACTAGCATCCGAGACGTTTGTCGAGGGCAGTCATATCATTCTGAGGGCGTGGCCCCAAAACTTGTGTGGTAGTGAGGGGGCTCTCTATGCCATGGTAGAGCCAATGCAATCCCGACACGGTGACGGAGTCGTTGCTCACGTGGCGGTGAGGGGATTCTTTATGCCGCGGTGGCGCGTGCTCTAAGTCACGGGGGAGACAAAGTTGTCCCCACACGGCGACGGAGACATTGCTCACATGGCGGTGAGGGGACCCTCTACCCCGCGTCGAAGCGTGTTCTACACCACGGCGGAGACAATGCAATCCCGACACGGTGACAGAGTCGTTGCTCACGTGGCGGTGTGCGGATTCTCTATGCCGCGGTGGGGCGTGCTCTACGTCACGGGGGAGACAAAGTTGTCCCAACACGGCGATGGAGACGTTACTCACGTGGCGGTGGGGGACCCTCTACCCCACGTCGGAGTGTGCTCTACACCATGGCGGAGCCAATGCAATCCCGACACGGTGACGGAGTCGTTGCTCACGTGGTGGTGAGGGGATTCTCTATGCTGCAGTGGGGCGTGCTCTACGTCACGGGGGAGACAAAGTTGTCCCAACATGGCAACAGAGACGTTGCTCACGTGGTGGTGAGGGGACCCTCTACCCCGCATCAGAGTGTGTTCTACACCACGGCGGAGCCAATGCAATCCTGACACGGCGATGGAGGCATTGCTCACGTGGCGGTAAGGGGATTCTCTACGCCACGGTGGGGCGTCCTCTACGTCACGGGGGAGACAAAGTTGTCCCAACACGGCGACGGAGACGTTACTCAAGTGGCGGTGAGGGGACCCTCTACCCCGTGTCGGAGCGTGTTCTACACCACGGCAGAGCCAATGCAATCCTGACATGGTGACAGAGGCATTGCTCACGTGGCGGTGAGGGGATTCTCTACGCCACGGTGGGGTGTGCTCTACGTCACGGGGGAGACAAGTTGTCCCAACACAGCGACGGAGATGTTGCACATGTGGCAGTGAGGGGACCCTCTACCCCATGTCGGAGCGTGTTCTACACCACGGCGGAGCCAATGCAATCCCGACACGGTGACGGAGACGTTGCTCACGTGGCGGTGAGGGGATTCTCTACGCTGCGGTGGGGCGTGCTCTACGTCACGGGGGAGACAAAGTTGTCCCAACACGGCGATGGAGGCGTTGCTCACGTGGTGGTGAGGGGACCCTCTACCCCGCGTCGGAGCGTGTTCTACACCACGGCGGAGCCAATGCCTCCTCATGATGGAGGGATAATCGTTATCATCCTTGTTAGGCCGGCTGCTATTCTTTGCTTATGTAAACAACACTGTGGCTCGCAGGCCTGTTACATAGTTGTGACAGGGGCAGTCGCAGCAGCCTAGGGCGAAGCCCTTTACAAAAGATGGTACTAACCGGCGTAGCGGCTTGCTAATAAAACTAGAAATGAAACATGAGGGCTACGAGAAAAGTGCCGGGGCTAACTCGGCATCCTATGATGATACTTCCGCATGTGAGCTACACGTAGTACTTGCGGAGGTTGTCAGCGTTCCAGCTATGCTTCAACTCTGCTCCTTCAAGGGTTTTTAAACGGAATGACGATGGGCGCGTGACGCAGATAACCTCGTATGGTCCCTCCCACTTTGAGCTTAGCTTTCCATCGGCCTCGGGGTTGGCCTTCTTCTTGAGCACAAGGTCACCCACTTGAATGGGCCGCGGGCGAACGGTCTTGTTGTAAGCCTTCACCATCAAGGCTTGATATCGTTCAATGTTGAATGCGGCTTCTTGCCTCACGGCGTCAAGGCCACCTAGTGATGTTTGACGGGCTTCATCATCCAGCGGTGATGCAGTGCGGAGTGACCCTAGCCTGACTTCCTCGGGGGTTACCACTTCATCCCCAAACAAGAGATTGAATGGGGTGAAACCGGTTGCACGGCTTGCCGCCGAACGAGTGGACCACAGCACACTGGGGAGCTCATCCGCCCAACCCCCTTGGGTATGTCGAAGAGGCGTGTGTGCAGGCCAGAGAGCATGATACCATTGGCACGTTCCACTGCACTGTTCGCCTTTGGATTGGCGACTGACGCGAAGCACAAGTTATTGCCAAGGCCGATGCAGAACTTACGGAACGGGGCTGCGTCAAACTGAGTGCCATTATCGACAGTCAGCTTGCGCGGCACTCCGAAGCGGCAGATGATATTCTTCCAAACGAACTTTTGAACAGCGAACGATGTTATGCTGGCCAACGGTTCGGCTTCGATCCACTTGGAGAAATAGTCGACCGCAACGACCATAAACTTGTGGCCATGACTTTTGACCTTGAATGGGCCGACGAGGTCGACCCCCCAACGCGCGAGTGGCCACGAGGGGGGGATCGGTTGCAAGTTATGGGCAGGGAGATTTGTTCCCCGACCCATCCACTGGCATGCCGGGCATGTCTTGACGAGGCCTTGCGCATCACGAAGGGTAGTTGGCCAATAGAACCCTTGGCGAAAGGCCTTGGACATTAGGGCGCGCGGCGCGAGGTGGGAGCCGCACAACCCCTGGTGGATTTCTCGTACGAGATCAGCTCCTTCTTTCTTAGAGACGCACCGGAGGTACGGTGCACACACCCCGTGCTTGTAAAGGGCTTCTTGGTGGATAATGAAGCCCCTGGCCTGGCTCTTCAGTCTCCGTGCGTCAACGGGGTCGTCGGGCTCTGTTTCATCTATGAGGTAGCGGAGGATTGGCGTCCTCCAATCTTGCTCTTCAACGTGGTGCACCTCTGGGAGGTCCTTTGTTGCTGGCACCATGATGACCTCGTAAAAGACACCTGACGGGACCTCAACTCGCGTGCTCACAGCGTGCGCCAAATCGTCAGCGTCGGCATTCTCCGAGCGCGGGATGCTGCAAAACAAAGTGTTTCTCGACGGCCCGCGCAAGGGCGAGGTACTTGATCATCTCAGGGTCCTTGGCCTGATAACTTTTGTCAACATGCCCTGCTATGAGCTGGGAGTCACTCTTGACCATCACCCTTTGCGCCCCCAAGGCCCGTGCCTTGCGCAGGCCGAGCAGCAAGGCTTCGTACTCAGCAATGTTGTTAGTGGCCTTAAACTCGAGACGCGCGGAGTACAAGGTGCGTGATCTCTCTGGCGATTCTAGGACAGCCCCTGTGCCAGTACCATCGGAGCACCAGGAGCCATCCACATATATCATCCACAGCAAGTCGGCATGGTCTTGGGTGACAGGATGTTCCGACAGGACCCATTCTGCCACGAAGTCTGCCAGCACCTATGATTTGATCACCGTCCGGGGGAGAAAGTCGATGACAAATGGGGCGAGCTCAGCCACCCACTTCCCGATGCGTCCGGAGCCTCTTTGTTGCGGAGCATCTCTCCGAGGGGGAAGGAGGACGGCACTCAAATAGAGTGAGCGAGGAAGTAGTGCTGCAGTTTGTGGGACGCCATCAGCAATGCGTATGCAAGATTTTCTAGCTCGGTATACCGCGCCCTGGCACCTTGAAGCGCTTCTGAAACATAGTATACCGGGTGCTGGATTGTGTTTTTTTCTTTGGCCAAGACGGCGCTCACTGATGCTGGGGTAGCTGCCAGATACAACAACAGGCTCTCCCCTTGGGCAGGGCTTTGCAACAGTGGTGGCAACGTGAGGTACCTTTTCAGGTCATCCAGGACTGCTTGGCTATCCACTGTCCACTCAAAGTTGGTGGACCCTCACAGAGCTTTGAAGAAAGGGAGACCCTTCTCGGCAGATCTGGAGACAAACCTCCCGAGCGCCGCGAGGCGTCCGGTAAGCTTTTGTACCTCCTTGACGTTCTCAGGCGGGCGCATGTCGAGGATGGCTTTGATTTTTGAAGGGTTAGCCTCGATTCCCCTTCTCGACATGAGGAAGCCGAGCAGCTTCCCTGCCTGAACACCGAACACACATTTCTTCGGATTGAGTTTCATGCCGGCTTGACGGAGGTTGTCGAACGTCTCCTGTAAGTCTGCCGCGTGGGCGGCGGTTATCATGCTCTTGACGACGACGTCATCGACATAGGCCTCGATGTTGCGCCCAACTTGGCTGGAGAGGGCCTTGTGCACAAGCCTGGAAAAAGTAGCTCCGGCATTCTTCAAACCAAACGCCATCCGGACATAACAAATGTCCCGGAAGGTGTGATGAAGCTGTTCTTCTCCTCGCCTTCCCGCGCCATCCACACCTGGTGATCCCTGAGTAGGCGTCGAGGAAGCTCATGAGTTCACACCCGGATGTGGCATCGACGAGTTGATCGATCCGTGGCAGCGGGAAGTTGTCTTTTGGACATGCGCGGTTGAGGTTGGTGTAGTCCACGCACATGCGCCACTTGCCGTTGGCCTTCTCGACTAGGACGGGATTGGCAAGCCATTCGGGGTGCATGACCTCGCTGATAACTCCTGCCTTGTGGAGCTTGTCCACCTGCTCTCGGGCCGCGATCTGATGCTCCATTGACATCTTTCACAGCTTCTGCTTGACAGGACGCACATCGGGGTTCACGAGCAATCTGTGCTAGATGATTTCCCGGGAGACACCGGGGAGGTCCTCATGTTCCTGTCTCCATTGGTCCGCAACGTGCTGAGGATGGCCTCCTCATTGAGTGGGTCGAGGTTGACCCCGATGAGCACTGTCTTGGTCAAATCACCCTTTGAGAGAGGCATGGCGCGCGTCTCACCGTCAGGTTTAGGTTTTGGCACCCACCACCCTGAGGTTGGCGGATCGGGAGCCCCTTGCGCAGCCTTGTCACCTTCCGACTGGACGGTGTGGACATACCGGATGGCCGTTTGGATGTCGCTGTCAATCTTACGGGACAAGTCTTGGTTGCCCCGCACTGTGATGACCCCTGAGGAGGCTGGGATCTTCATGCAAAGAAAGGCGTGGTGCGGAACCGCACCAAATTTATTCAGCGTGGCCCGCCCAAGGATCACGTTGTATTGGTAGGGGATGTCGACGACGTCAAAGACAATGCTCTCCCTGCGGACGCAATCGCCGGCCCCAAATTCCACCGGAAGCTCAATCTTGCCGAGGGCTGGGACTGGCTCGCCCCAAATCCCAGGAGTGGTACCCCCGCGGGGGTGAGGCACACGCGTGGGATTCCCATCTCGGTGAGTGTAGACACGAAGAGGATGTCTGCCGAGCTACCTCCATCGATGAAGACGCGACGCACCTCACAGCTGTTGATGACCGTTGAGATGATGAGGGCATCATGGTGAGGAAAAGTGATTCCGACGGCGTCCACCGGGCTGAAGGTCACAGTGGCACCGACCCACACGGGTAGTTCAGTAGGTGGGAAGGAACCAATGTGGTTGACTTGACGAGCGTAGGCTCGGCGTTGCCGCTTGGATGCGTAAGTGTGAGCGTTGCCTCCAGTGATGGCGTGGATGATTCGCTGGGCGCCGATGGCTTGCACTGGTGCTCTGCCACCTAGCTGTAGCGGTGGTGGCGGTGGTAACCGCAAGGCAGGTTCTTCTTGCTCCCGAGCACGGCTTGTCGACTCCGCGACGCCCCCGCTGCTGGGGCGCCACGGTTGCCGGCCTCGTTGGGTCGCGATGACAACCTCGCACTCCGCCGTGGAGTGAGTGCTTACTCGGTGTACTTCACAGAACTTGCCTTGTGACCTATCGCCTCCGCCACTTCTGTGATTACCGTGCCCGGCCTGGATGTTGCTTTCGCGGTCGCGGTGGTCGTCGCACCTCCAACCTTGGTGATCCAGGTGTGGGTGGTCTCGTTCTTCACTGCGTGCTTGGTTCTGTCGACTGCCTTGCCACTGGCCTTGGCTTTGGTAGCGTGTTTGCGGGGCCGAAGCCTCACGCTCCTCCATGTGGTGTACTCCCCGTTGGCGTGGCCGACGCTTGTCATGATTCTCCACGTCAGGTGCAAACTGCGCAGCTGAGGCCAAGGCTTCGGCCCTTCTCTGCTCTCTCCCTTCCTCAGCCCGAGAGTATGTGTCCATGATGTCATAGAGCTCCCTAACCGTCCTCGGCTGCTTCCTGTCTAGCTTGGCTGCCAGGTCCTCGTCCCGTATTGCACGACGTGCAGCATCACACACGCTTTGGTCAGTGATGTCACGGACTTGGCATTGGAGGTTGGAGAAGCGTTTGCGGAATGCCCGGATGGACTTGCCCGGTGCTTGCTTGAGGATGTTCAGATCCGAAGAGGTGACTTATTTGTTTATGCTTCCCTGGAAGCGATTGTGTATCTGCTCGCGGAGGTGCTCCCACGAGTACACTGAGCTGGGAGGCAATGAGAGGTACCACGTGCGAGCTAATCCGGTGAGTACAAGCAGGAGACTTTTTGCCATCACTGCTTCGCCTCCTCCGGCAGCTGATACGGCAGCTTCGTACACAAGAGTGTACTCAGTGGGGTCTGTCTCACCATTGTACTTGGGGAGATCTGCCGGGCGAAACTTGTTTGGCCACGGGTTAGCCGCGAGCCCTGAGCTGAGCGAGCAGAGCACGTCCGTGAGGTTGACGACCTCCGGCCGTGGCGGTCGAACAGCAAGTGCGGCGGCCGGAGCTGGAATGCTGACGTCGGGTGGGGCAACTGGGTATACATGTTCTTTGCCCGGGCGTCAACCTGGGTCTTGCACCCCTTGGTCGCTGGTGCCGGTCCCGGCATCGCGGAGGATTGCATGCGTTGTTTGTTGATTTCGTCCGATCTCTTCACGGAGTGGTTCGGCGCGTGCTTGCATGTTTGCCAAGTCTTGGAGAAGTTCGTCGGCTGCTTGGTGATTGCGCCGGATGTTCTCCCGTGCTTCCGCTATGGCTTCTTCTTGTGGCCGACGAACAACGTCAGCTCCGCCTTGGGCAGCCGCAAGCTATGCCCGGAGCTCCACAATTTCTCAAGCTAATGCCGCCGCGCGGAGGGCCTCGACTTGGGCCGCTTCTAGCTGGGCCCGGAATTGCTCTGCCCGCTGGGCTGCGGCCGCTACCTGCTGCTTTAATGCCTCCATCTCTCGCTTAGCGTAAGCGAGGCCCCCGAGGTGTCTGGCCCGGTGGCCTGGGCATTGATAACAGGGACGATGTCGTCATTCGTCGCAAGGGTGGCCGCGCATGTTGTCGTCCTCGTGGCAACCTAGGGGCCGCGTGCCGGGGTGCTCGAAACCAGGTCGGCGATGCTTGCAACCTTTCGCTTGGTTCCCTTCTTCGCCTTGTCTTGGGAGGCATGCCTTCTTACTTTGCGAAGGAGCACGCGTGTGGTGTTGAAGACCAAAACGCGCGTGTCATGGTCGTCGGTGTCGTCTCCGGTCCTCCTCTCGACAGCGTCTCAGATGACACAACTTCTTGCTCACTTCCCACAGACGGCGCCAACTGTCGTAGCTACGGGACTAGGCAGTGTACTTTAGGTACCCCCGATCGGTTACGTCGACCTCCGGGAGTACTAGAGAAGTACGAGCAAGTGTATTGTCTGTTGAGGGGGGCGCACGGCGACTTTACCGGCAAGATGAATGTGGAACACTCGTGTCGGGGATAAACAGAAACTCTCGTGTCGGGGTGAATTGAAAACTCTCGTATTAATTTCGGGGATTAGGGTTTATATCTGAGAAATCTGGATCCTTTCTCTCTGCCCCCTGGGTTCTATTTATAGGGGTTGAGGGAGAGATATGAGAGATTACAATTATGCCCCTCGGGAGACAACACACCCTCAAGGGCACTTTGGTCTTTTTACAATAATCTTTATGAAATATTCAGATACTCTAATATCCTAATGCTCGCGACTGCGGTGACGTGTTGTCCTCGGTGCCGAGGCGGAGCGCGACCTTGATGCCCGTCGAGACGAAGCACAGCCTTGACTTCCGTCGGGACGAAGCACAGCCTTGACTTCCGTCGGGACGAAGTACAGCCTCGATGTCCGCCGGGACGGAGCGTGGCCTTGACGTTGTTGGCGATATCAGCGGAGTTTGTTGATGCCGAGTAAAACATGTCGATTCAGGGAGGGGGATCTTGACGTCTGCAGGAGAAGTCCGTCGGTTCGGGGTAACGCGGGGACCCTTCCCCCAACAAAGGTATTTGGAACCCATGACTGGAGGTTACCATATGGCTCAATTTGATGATTGCACTTTTGACGAGAATCATTTCCCGACATTAGGGGGAGGAAATCAACCACTTGATAAAATGCCAGGAAATTACGTGGCAAGCCACGAGGTTCCAAGCGCATGACTTACGTACAAGCAAAGCAAACAGAGAGGTCTAGAAAATAATTGATCTGCAAGCATTAGCGAATTAGTTACCAGATCACTTTAGTGATTTGAAATCCGTGACCAAGTCACATGTACCTATACGCAATGCACCGGAGAGGGTTGAATACCAAGAAATGGTGAAGGTATACCCATTCTCATCAAAATGCCTTAGAATAAAAGGATAAGAATTCTGGCCCCTCATGTCCCATGTATCTAGGTATGCCCGGCAAAAAGGGACAAGAAGGACTTACAACAGAAAACCATGGAAGTACCTCCACATAATAGGGGGAGTCGGTTGAGACCTGACACAAGTACAGAACAAAATGTTCTAGACTTGAACCTTCCTTTGGTGGAAAATTAAAGGACCTTGCTCCCGCTACAGAAACAGCAATATGCAAAGAGAAGCGAAGAAAAAGCACTCCATGATGAAATGGCCAAAATGTGCAGAAATAGGGAATCTTTGAATAGAACAACAGCCAATACCAACATTTATTGTGCAAAGAAGATTGCCACAATCATTGATCTTGATCCCGATCTTGCATCGCTCACCGATTGTTGAAAAGATCAAATTGAAAAGATGGCAAAAGGCAATCACCATGGAATTACTATCTTTGAACAAAAGAGAGGTCTTTGGGCTTGTAATCCTAACTCCTTACGACATATGCCCTGTAGGAAATAAGTAAGTTTTTCTTCACAAGAGAAATGAAAATTATGAGGTGGTAAGGTACAAAGTAAGACTTTTTGCACAAGGTTTTACTCAACGACTAGGAGTCGATTTTGAGGAAACTTACTCCTGGTTATGGATTAGATACTTATATCATTGGCAGCAAATTTGAATCTGGAAATGAAATTAATGGATGTGGTAACAACATACCTATATAGAACTTGGACGGACATCTATATGAAGGTACCAGAAGGTATCCCTGTCCCAAACCAAGATAGCAAATAGGGGACTATAGAGTGTGAAACTTAAAAGTTGCCGACTCAAAAATCTGGCTAGATGTGGTATAATCGTTTAAGCGATATATTTAGTAATAAGGGCTACACGAGCAATGAAGATTGCCCATATGTATTTATATGGAGGTCTCAAGATGGATTATGTATAACCTCGGTGTACGTAGACAATCTAAACATCATCGGTACACCCAAGGACATTGAGGAAGCGGCTTCCTATTTGAAATCAAAGTTTGAGATAAATTATTTGGTTAAAACCAAATATTGCATACCTTTGCAACTTAATCATGTCCCAGAAGAGATATTTGTGCACCATTCAACTTATACTCAAAAAATATTAGAGAAATTTGGCTTTGAAAAGTTATACCCTTCAAAGGTTCTTATGATTGTAAGGTCCTTACAGCAAGACAAGGACCCGTACAACCTAGGGAACAGGAGAGAAAGTTCTGGGACTAGAATTCTCACACTTGAGTGCAATTGGAGTACTCATGCAAATTGCAGGAGGCCAAACATTGCATCGTCGTTAATTTGTTAGTAAGATATATTCTGAGCCTACCAAACGACCTTGGAAAGGCATTAAGGAGATACTTCGCTACCTCCAAGGAACCAAGGATCTTAGCTTGCTCTACAAAAAGAACTGAGACTTGCCCATGGTAGGTTATGCCAATGCTAGGTATCTTTTGGACCCACGTACAACCAAGTCGCAGACTAGGTATGTTTTCTTGTGTGGTGGAATTGCAGTTTCCTAAAAATCATCTAAGCAAAGTTTTGTATCGACTTTGATGAACCACTTGAGAATCATTGCACTATACGGAGCCTCACGATAATGTGCTTGGCTTCGGTGGATGATCAACCACATACAGAAGTCCTATGGATTGAACACCGTACAAACCCTTACAATTATCTATGAAGATAATGCAGCTTGTGTTACGCAAGTACAAGGTTATGTGAAGAGTTATCTCACTAAGCATATCAACCCCTAGGTTCTTCTATGCTCATGAATTGCAAAAGATAGACTAAAAAATATTGCATACTAAGTCATGTGAGAATCTCGCAGATTTATTCACTAAATCATCACCAGCATCATCTTTTCAAAGATGTATGCGTGGAATTTATATGATAAGACTTAGACAATTACAATGTTCAGCGGAAGAATCTTTGCAAACCCGTCGATAAATCTCGACTATGAAAGTCGAGTACTTGACAGAACAGCTAGGTGGATTGTACTCTGTTTTCTTGGATGAGTTTTCCTGTAGTTTCTCAACCAAGGTTTTTAACGAGGCAATTCGTGCAACACAATATTCACACGTCATGTACCCTTTCTCCAAGTATTTTTCAGTAGGTTTTTTGGAATTTTTGAGACATGGATTAGATAAGTATCCAAGGGGGAGTGTTGGGGAAACTTTGGGTCCACCAACTGTGGGCCCACCTCCATGATGGAGGGTAGGGTTTCTCATATGTCACTTAAGTTGGATTTATATTCCTTGGCCTTGTTTAGTGTATAAATAAAGAGGAGCAATTATTGTACGTTGACTTTTTTATTTATCAATAAAAAGGAAAAACTTGAATCCACTATTTATATCACTTTTATTTATTGTACTCATGTTCCTCTGTGCGTTTTCTTCTCCAACATCATATATGCTCCTTTATCGTAATGAACTGCACTCATCGATAAAAGTTGTAGGACATAAACCTGTCTCTTTCGTTTGAATGGGCATCCTCGATGGGGAGGGGTGGCCGTAGTGAACTACTGTGTAGGCACAGCTCACCTCGTGTCAGTTCACCAACTGCACGCCAGTAGTATCCTAAGCCAAGTGCCATAGAAAGAGCTCTTTTACGGTACCCCAGAATGAACATGGACCATTCATTTATTCTAATCTAATGGTTCATCTTGTCTAGTACTCCAATACTAGACTTAAGGAGTACCACCTCCAAAGACTTCAAAAAAATAGGGAGTACCCTAATATTAGGGATAAAATTAGAATTGAGAAAATAACTATTTTTCTCAGATGAATATTTTAGCAATATATATTCACTCAAACCCTAACCCTAATCCCTAATTCTATTCATTTTGCATTTTTTGCAATCTCCGTTTAAACCCCCGCCCGCTGCATCCATCGTGCTCCCCTGGCATCCTCCCCCGCCCCCCGCGTCTGGCCGCCTGTGTCACGTCCGTCTGTGCACCACCTATGCGCATCCGCCGGCCTGCGCATCCGACCGCCTGCACCTCCAGCCCCGCCATGACGCGTCTCCGCTACACGGGCGCCTCTACCGGCTCGCGCGTCTGGTCGCTGTGGAGAAATGGCGACGGTGCCTCATCGGCTCCGCATGCATGTCGAGGCATCCCTAGTGGTGTAGAAAGTATATTTTACCCTTACAAATGGATGGTTAGATTAGATTGGTACTCCTATCTCAGTGTAGGGAGTAATGAAAAGCTCCATAGAAAATGGACGGTTACCAATTTACTGTTGTTGCATAAAGAAATTTAGTTTTCATTTTCAGGAATGCTAAGCTAAGAACTGTGCCAAGCCTAGGCAAGACGCAGCCAAAGGTACCTGTCCTGCCCAATGACAAAGCTAGTTTTCACTCTGTGGCTGCCACCAAATCTCACCGGGTCTCCAACAACATCTCTAGGGAGCCTGGGCACGTGCCCCAAGCTGAAGGGATGGTAGATCCACCCTACTCCCATGGGTATACGCCATCTTTTGTTTGAACACGATGATGATAAAATTCGTCACCATCGGTATGTATAACATACCGATGCTATGTGCATACAGTACAATACGGTTTCGGGAGGGGGGGCACTTATGTGCAAGCAAAAGTGTCTAAGTGCTAGCAAATGGTTTTTCATGGCACTTTTTGACCGTCGGAAAAGATGTGGTTGGGAAAAGTTTTTTCTGACACTTAGACAAGGACATTAGTTTTTATGCGTCATGCTTGACATAGCACGACACTCATAAAATGCGCCACCTTTTCTCCAATGCGCACATAAAATGTGACGTGCTTGGTCTAACATGACACTTAATTGTTAGAAATGTACCCTAGTGGCAATCACAGGGATGATCATATTTCATTGTATCCATGATTTATTAAATATTCCTTGAATTATATCATTTGTATTGATTAGCAAGTTTGTGACTTGTTTGTGAAAGTCCGTACTAAGCTTGAATGATTATTCTAAATTGGTCCCTAGTCGAAATTCATGTGAGGACACATATGAATAATAGACTAGCATATGTATTAGTTGATGATCATGTTTCACAGGTTATGGACATAGAGATATCAAACCAATTATATGAGCACATGTTAGGGAACATGGGGTTGGACTGACCCAACTTGAGACACATCGAGAACGTTATTTTAGTTATCATCAGTAGATCACATGCAATGTATATACTATGTCCTTTGACCTGAGATCGTCGTATGTGCTTGAGATGTGTAATGATTTACTTAGGGGTTGCCAAACGCTACTCCGTAACTGGGTAGTTATAAAAGTTGCTTTCTTGTTTGTCATGAAGCATGCTGTGAGGCATGGTTAATTGAGATGTGATTTGCCCCTCTCTGTAATGAGAGAGATATCTCAGGGTCCCTCGAGTGATCGGATCCAGAAATGCATGGTCGTGCTACTTAAGGTTAAAGAGTTAACCTAGTAAAGGATTCCGAGACACGTGATCAAGAAAGAGCGGTCGAGCTCGAGCTTGAGCTTGACAAATATCGTGAGGCAAAGGGAGTTTGCATATATATAACATTGTGAAGATTCGTCTGATACGATCTTTATGTGCATCTGGAAGTTGGCACGTCCTGTTAGGGGGCCGCTACCAAATAGTGACCGAGTAGGAGTACTCGGGTCATGTCTAAAAGTGCGTGAATCTGTAGGGCCGCACACTTAAGGGGCTGGAGCCTAATTCGGATTAGGATCCGAGTTAGACTGGGCATTGAGTCCTAATGGGCCTCTAACATAGAAGCTCATTATGGGGACATCTATATAAGGAGAGAGGGCGGACGTGTTATGGTTAAGCTAATTCAAAATTCTCGAAACCTGGCCATCACTCCTCCCACGCCCAAAGTCGTTCGCTCGGATCTAGCAATCCGGACGAATGACATACCCCCTGAACGTGTGGATACCTTGGAGGCGTTGCAGCTGCGACGCTTGGACGAACTGTCCGAGGGAACCACGAAGAGGAGACGAACTGTTCGAGGGAACTGCGAGGGGGAGAAGGTAGCATAACTACAGCTGCACCGACGCTGCATCGACTCTACTTCTGCTATAGGTCTGCACGTCTAGAGGTAACCTCGTGATCTATTACTACAAACAATTCCTAGTTTACGCGATAGAATTTTATTTTATTTTATATTAGTGTAGCCTACCCGTATCCCTTCATTAACATGTGCCATGTTTGGTATGTATAGCTGGCACATACTCTAGGCAGGCACATAGTGTTTAAGATTGGCCGATAGTTATATATGTTGCGTAATGGTAAAGTATGCCTAATTAGTAAGTGCTTTGGAATACAAACGAGTGTCGTGGATACCATTTGGGCTAAATGTCGGGTTTAATTAAGTGCCCTGAAATTAGGTCCGTGTTGCAGTGATAGAACAAGCATCCAAGATTAATTAAAGACATCTTCAACGTATAGTTTTTTGCATGTTTCTTTAGCTGTCATGGTGTGTTTCGCCAGATGTCGTAGTCTGGACTCCACGTTAGCATTACTAGCTTGTTCATATAGGGAATCAGATCCTGTAATATTACGTCTTTCGTCTGAATGCTCTTGGAGTGCACTTCCAAGCTAATATTTCCACACGGCGCGCGATATTCCCAGTCTTGTTTTTCTGCATGCAAACCATGCAAACTTACTATATATGTTCAGACGAATCAACACCCGTATAGACCATTCTATTCTACACAGGATGAGATCTATACAGAAGTTCGCTGTTTAGTCTTTTGAAACGTGAGATCGATAGGCACTTTTTAGGACAAGACTGCAGCAAACGAAAGATGTGGATGCCTGCCGGCTAAGTCTTCCCCGATGTGGATTGCTCGTTGCCTGTTTTCGAAAAGGATGTGGATTGTTCATTGGACAGTTCTGTGCGACATGTACGAACTAGTCTTATATTCGACGTTAGATTCACAAAAGGCCGTCACCGCCTAATCATAGAGACAACTGATGTGATCACAAAACAGCATATACTAGAGTTAGAATTTCTTGGCAGTTTTTTGGGTTGGAACTAGCTGGACCGGCCGGACGAATCGCTGAGCAGCGTCACATTTTTTGACCAAAATCTTGGAGCAAATTTACTGAAGTTATGAATGGACACACGATCACGGTCGTACATCTGCCCGTAGTCGCAATCAGCAGCAATGTTTCGGCCATGTTTCACACGGTAGCAGCGTATTTCCCGTCGATTTTTCTTCAAGAGGTTACAGTAGCTAGCCATGCCAAGAAACGATCATCTTTTTTGAGGTCAAACAATGACAAACTAAACCATAAGAATTATACTTAATCAAAGCAACACTCGGACATTGCTTTTGTCTTTATTCCTTATATGGATGGGTATTGAAAGAGAAGTATATGTGCATATATTTATAGTGGAACGGTTCGCATCCCGTAGATATCTCCGGTGAAGTGATGCAAGCTACGACTTCACGGGAGGGATAATTTAGAGGAGATAGGGAGCAGAGAGACACCGTTTTGGGCAAGAAAAACTCTCCGGATTGCCTGACCGACCCTTCCATGAATCGGCCACCTCCAAAGCAAAGAAAAAATGTGACTGCTCTCTCTCTCTCTCTCTCTCGCTAATCACTCCTCAACTTATCTTCTTCCTCCTCTCTCTCTTTAGGCCGTCTCCTCTTTCTCCACATTCTCCTCCATGGGACCCACCGTGCTTGAGGTAGAGCTCCCTCACCAGAGCTCTGGCGCCACTCCCTGCTCCTTGCCTGCTACCAATGGCGTGGTGCCGCGGGAGCTCGAGGCGACTGTTTTTTTGTGCCTCCAAGCTCGGAAAAGGTGGCATGCTACAGCAAATGGGCATGGGATGCTCGGATTTGGTGACGATGGGGCTCCGGCTAGTTGGATTGATCGCCGGTGAGCCTGGAGGCACTGTCCAATGTTGATGGCGAGGGATTAGTGACTTTTGGGGATTTTTGTATTGCATAAGTTGTGTGTGAACGTTGGGTAAATGTATTTTTCTTGTTACACATATTTGGATGTTATGTTTTTACGTTGTTGCATAAGTTAATACTTAACCTTGCATGTGTTAGTCTTCTATGTTATGGTCATTTTTACATAAAATATTATATTGGATAGGGATTTGTTGCATATGCACAAAGCTTTTGCATGCATATATCTGAAATGTTATGGATGTTGTAAGTGTTTTGGCATGCTTTTGTTGAACCCCTAGTGAAAAATATTGCAATGATGTTATATATGTACACGACAATTGTTGCATGCAGGATTTTTATATTGTGATGATCGAATGTTCGAGATCGGCCTACTTAAGTAAGATCGGACGGCTAGGAAGGTGGCTGATCAGGTGCACCGCCTACCCACCCGACGTCTAGCACCCCCCTTTGCACAAAGGATAACTCTGTACAATAACATAGTGCAGATAGAGAATTTTATTTAAAAATATCCCAGACTTTTAATTGGATGAAGTAGATCCTTTCTAACTCTAGAGACCAACTTTCAATTCAAACCAGTCCAGCTCCGAAAAGATCAGGAAAAAGCTCTAACAAAGTCTAGATCAGCTCCTCCCTCTACATTCTCTCCTCTACGCCGGCGTTGGGGAATGGCCGTAATGGCACTAGTGGAAGCCACAACAGTGGTAGGATGGCTGACGATCGCAAAGGTTGTGTCCTGATACGGATATGGTTTAGATTTTCTCATCCGATTTAATTGCTCCTCCATTTTAATTTATTCATATTTGAATCCGCATGTGGTATATATAGAATTTTTTCCATCAGAAACATTATTTTATAAGAACTATTCATATTAGTAAGTATTACATAAAACAGCATACATATTTTACTGCAGGTAATTAAGCCTAACTAGTTGGATGAGATTTTTTCAGTCTGCCGTGAACTCTTATTCCTGTCGGTGAAGTACATATTAATATAGTGGTTAAGCTAGTGTGGTACGTGCAAGGATAAAATATCGTAAATATTTTGTCACTACATACGCCATCTTCCTTCTCACATCCTCTCGTCGAGACTAGGGAGGAACGATGGATGGAGGCCTGGTGATGCTGGCGCTAGCTACAGATCTTTAAGTTGAAAGGGCGGGAACGATATGGGAGGAGTAGAAAAGACAGCACTGCATGACGAGATGTCGAGGTCGCTACCATCCGCGGGTGGTGGAGGAGCACGAAGCGGCGGAGTAGAAGATAGTGAGGACGGAGAAAAGGCGTATTTTTTTAAATATTATTTTTTCTGTAAATCACAGAAATAGAGCACGAAATGAAAAAATTTCAAAAATATGGCCTGTTCGGCTGCCCAGTTGCCGAATAGGCCAAATCGGCTATCCAAAGGCCGAGAAAGAAATAATCGGCCGACAGCCGGCCGAAAATACAAAGTCGGCAACCCACTGGCCGATTAGCCCAACTGATTTTGGCGCCAAGAGAAAGTCGGCTAGTAGTTAGCCGACTTGACCCTAGTCAGCCAGCCAGTGGGCGACAAGTCCTGAATCGGCTGGTTGCTGGCCGACTTGCCCCCCTAGGCCTAGGGCTCAGAACTCAGCGAGTGGACAGCCGATATGGGTCCTAGCTGCACTATTTATTCACCCTCCAGACCTCTCTCTGCCTCCCACCCACCGACGAACATAATAGATCAAGTAAGTGGATAGAGAGGAGAGGGGTTTTGGAGGCGAGGCGGAAGAGGAATCTTGGCAGCGGGGCTCATGTGAGATAAGTATTTGTGTAAAATTTTTTAGTTTTTAGGACGTACTAACTATGCCCATATTGCATAATGGTAGGAATTGTTTCATCTGGTTCAGACGACATGCCGAAGGAGAAGTTGACTGCCAATGTGCCGAACGGAGTTGAGGTTCCCCTCTGCTAGTGCCAAGATCCGTGCAAACTAATGGTGTCAAGAGAGATGTCGTACACCTTTGGAAGAAGGTTTTTCATGTGTACTAACGACGATAAAGAGCTAGCGAAGGTTGCCGTGCGCACACAGTGTCAAGGGTAAAACACGCATTCCACCCAATTGTTTTTGGTTCCACCCGCTCGGAATTTGATGATCAGAAGTCTCCTCGTCCTCACCACTATCTTCATCATCGGCCTCCTCGTCGTCATCTTGCGCAATGCCCACTAGATCTTCCTGATCCATAGCCTCCACCAACTCTTCGAATTCCTTAGCTTCATCTGCCGCCCAGTAGGACCATGGTTAGATCTCATTCCTCCCAGAATCACTGCTTCAGAATGATCATCTGCTCCGTATTGTGTTACCGCTTGTGCTGATGCACTTATGTGACATTTTTCATACTCTCTACAAAGATACCCCGTTGGATCTTTCGCAACAGCCTGTACCAAAGCAACAGGCTCATCCTTACGATCGCTGCAGACCCTAAGCCAAGAACTCCACTCCTTTGTTCTTTCAATAGACATCAAATCCCAGCGTAGGGAACTTAAGAACATTATAAACACTGCTTGAATACTGACACTATACTTGTCTGTATCAAGACCAAAGCTATGGGTGAACCAGTCTTTAGCTTCTCTAATGTTCAGCGATTCGGGATTTTGCAGAGGCAATACAGTGTAATTGAATGCACTAAGATCAACTCCATACTAGTTTGTCCTCACTTCTTCGGGACCATAGAAAATCTTGAATCTCACTATATCAGACATTCCTGTCATCCGTAATATCATTTCGTAAAATTTACAATTAGACACTACACCTATGTTCAAGATGTAAGGGACTCCTACATTTATTATTCAAGCAGTCCACTTCTCCTAGGTTTGTTCAAGTGTCTATAATAACAAAACTAGGTCTACGACTATTTCTTAACTACGTAGTCCACTTCTACTATTTCTGTATGATTTTTTCCAACAACACTATCAGCCCCTGTCGCGGGGATTTCGCAATGGTATACATTTCTAGTAGGATTTGGGGGGCACAAGAGGATGATCCAAGGAGGGTTCATATGAGAGATTTACCTAGGTTCAGGCCCTCTATCGAAGAGGTAATACCCTACTCCTACTGACTGTTTATCAAGCCTCGCGTGAGGAAAATTTTGAGTACAATGAGGGTGGAGTTCTTTTTCCTATACTCTAAACAAAAATGTCGGTGTTGCAGCCCCCCGCACAGGTGCCCTAGCCTTGCCTTATATAGACCTGGCAAGGCCTAGGTTTTACAGCTGCCGAGTCAGCCGAGTCGTAGTGACACCACACTTGATTGGCGCCTTAACTGCACTTATTGCCTCTTGGTAATGTCCGACTTAATGCCATAGTAACGCCTGGACTTGATGGCACCCGGCCATTACTTCCAAGTGGATCCTGTGGACTGTATTCGGCTGAGTGGGCCTCCTGCCGTGGATTTGGGCCATCCTGAGTTTGTTGGGCCGACTCCTTGTCTTGGGCGTATCCCTTGGGGATCCCGCCATCAGTAGCCCCCGAATGCTTCAGGGTCTTGATGCATGCGCTAACTGGAGGGCGAGCTGCGCGCGCCTCCGAGTCGGCCGTGGAAAGACCTTGATGGGCTCCCAAAGTACCTGAAAAGGTTAGGTTTGAGCTAATAGTGGCGTTAGTCTCAGTGATACCCGTGTTTTCCTGCTGGGGAAGTCGACTAGTGGCCTGCTGGGAGGCGTATCATAAATTCCGAGTGAATTCGAAAAGCGTCTGGGCTTATCCGTGTTGACCGTTGCCAGCTGTTGTCCGAGTGGAAATGCTTTCAATCTTCAACTCCAGAACCGAGTCTACGAACTAGCATTTGGCTCTGAATCAGAGACTGTCTTGTGCCGCTGTGGATGCCGAGTCCGTCCTTAGCTTGGGTGTTGCCGAGTGACCTACGAACCTGGTTGGGCCGGTCATCGACACCCGTTTGCAGAGCTGGTCCGCTCCCAAGTGGTGCAGTCGGCGTTCCTCGGGATTGCTTGGTGGAGCCGATACATCCTTTGTACTATGACTCAGCAGGCTGAGCCGACTCCAAACTCGGTTCAACGACCTAGTCACGTCGAACCTGGTCAAAGCTGGCTCGTGGAAACACGAAGACGTCACGACTGCGCGCGACGTCACACCAGCATTTATTGCACGCAGTTGGTTGGACAGAATGCTTGGGGTGCTGCAGCGCGATGATTTTGCCTCAAGCCTTGCGTGGGGCGCGCGCGAGACATCCGCTGCCGCAGCGGCGATTGCACGGGACATTTGAGGCGACGGCTCATTATGATTGCACCTCGAGTCACGCGCATGGGGCGCGTGGGATGGCCGCTGACGTAGCGCACGCTGGCCGGAATGCTTGGGACGATGAGCCGCAATGAAAAATGCGCCTCAAATCCCGTGGGGACGCGCGCGGGGACGGCAGTTGCCGTGACGGTTCACTGCCACGTATAGCGCCCCTCCCACGGCGGTTCGCCTTCCTCCTCTATAAAAGCGGACGCTGGGGAGAGCAGTTCCCATCTGCTCTTCGTCTTCCTCGCGCACATCGGCCTAAGCTTCCAGAGTTCCGTCGCCATGCGCTGCTCCCTTTCTTCTCTTTCCGAGAAACAGCACTCATTCCGCCACCGCTTCTCGACCATGTCACGTGTCTCCAAAGGCAAGAAGAGCGACTCTGGATCCTCCTCCGCTGCCGCGCTCCCCGACGATTGGAAGAAAGGCGATTGGGTCCCGTTGGTGGCCACCAAGGGCATACTCCCTCCACGAGCGATCAGCAACTGGAGGGCACCGTACCAGGAGTCGGAGCCCGCCCCGCACGAGCACGAACGGTGCTGCTCCTCCCGTTCGTCGAGCGGGGCTTGTCGCTGCTATCCCATGACTTCGAACGGGGGCTGCTCTACTTCTACGGCCTCCAGCTCCATCACCTCAACCCCAATGGCATTCTGCACATTGCGTGTTTTATCACACTGTGCAAATGCTTTTTGGGAACTCAGCCCCACTGGGGGCTGTGGAAGATCTTCGTGGTGAAGGCCCAGCCGATCAAGGCAGGCGGGCGCCTTTCCATCTGCGGGGGAGCTGGCATCTAAGTCAAGTCCGACGCGAAGTACTTCAAGCTGCAGCTCCCCGACACCGTGCGAAAGTGGCAAGATGGGTGGTTTTACTGCCCCGACGAGCACACACCGACTGCACAGGAGGGGCTGCCGAAGTACGTCGCGGGTCCCCCTGTGTAGCAAAAGCGCTGGGGCGCCAAGCCTTCCAGCGCGGAGATGCCTGAGTTCGAGCGCCTCACGAGGAGGATCCAGCGGCTCCAGGACAAGGGGCTTACTGGAGTCAACCTCATCGTTACCTGGTTGAGTCGGCAAATCCAGCCGCTGCAGGCTAGAGTGCACCCGATGTGGGAGTACTCGGGTGCGTCCGACTCGACCAGGGTTTCGGCGAGGGAGCTTTCAGACCGGCACTTCATGGAGCTCCTGAAGAACCTGACCAAGGAACGATCCGGTCTCACCAGGGCACCGCATGTGGTGCCCTACTCTACCACCGCTAACCCCCCGCCGACTGTAAGTATTTCATCTTCCGAGTCGAATTCTTTACATTTTTGTTCCTTCATTTCTTATGAAACCGAGTCCTTGTCATTGCAGACTCTGCTTAATTTGAACTCCATGCCGCCCCTCCCTGAGCAAAACCCAGCTCCGGAGGCTTTGGACAACGTGGAGGTCGACGAAGAAGCCCCCGAGGGCGGGGTCCCGGAGCAGGGGCGAGGTTCGGCCGACTCGGGAGATGAATCTGAGGAGGCCACTCTGACTTTCAAACGGAGGCGAACGGATGACGCCTCTAGCTCCGGGGCCTCGTAGACTAAGGCGGAGTCGGCCACTAAGCGAGCGCTGGCCGAACCCGCCAGCCCAGCGGTTCAAGCTGCTGTCTCCGCCACCAAACTGACTGCGCCCCAGTCGGCGTCTGCCAGCTCCTCTGGGGGTCCGTCCGCCCCGGGGAAGTCGAAGAAGAAAGTGGTCCCCACGACCACCAGGTACACCTCCTTTTATTTTGCCGAAGAAGGCGGTTCCCTGAAATCGGTTTGGGTCTTCGACATTGCACAGTCCAAAGGAAGCTCTCTGACAAAGGAGGCTTCCAGCCCGGTGCGTCCACGGGACCGACTCCAATCCCGCCGTCAGAGTCGGCTTCCCCAACTCCAACTGCGACAGCGCCCAGCGTGCAGACGCCCACCGCGCCCATGGCGATGGCACTGGAGGCGGGTGCGGGAGTCGGGTCAGCCGTGCCTCTGGCTGTGGCTACGCCTAGTGTGCCAACGCCTACTGCGCCCGTGGCGGAGGCGCCGGAGCCGAGCGTGGGTGCCGGGGTAGCCGCGGCTCCAGCTGACAACCCGCGGCCCCCGTCGACTCCCGCTTGCGAAGCAACAACGGAGTCAGCGGCCGCGACCAACGCCGACTCCTCGGAGCCAGTAGACAGGGCCAAGGGCCAGCTCACCACCGAGTCTCCCCCGGTGGTGGAGCGTAGCCTTGTGCCGGCCCCCTCACTCGCGACCAAAGAAACAGCACCCGGTCCGTCCAGCGGCCTTGTTCCCACGTCGCTGCTTACACTGTCGAGCTGCGGCAAGGAAGACCTGGAGGCGGCGCAAGGGGCCACTGACCGCGTCACTGCCGTCAGCTCCAAGCTTAAGGAGTTTTGGAATCTTCCGTCGGGGTAAGTCTTTGCCTCCGAACTTGGCTTGATTTTTAGCATTGGGGGCACAATAAGTGCACCCAGTGGGTGTAGCCCCCGAGTCTCGAGTTGACTGTTTGAGTCGGCTTGAGAATTATTAACTCGGGTCTCACTGACTCGGATTTTCCTCTTGCGCAGGCGATGGTCCAGCTCGGCAGAAGCAGCCAGGCCCTCATGGAGAGGAACGCCTCCCTTGAAAGGGCGCTGGCTGATGAAAGGACCAGGACTCGGCAACTCAAAGAGAAGTTCGCTGCCGCAGGGAGTAAGTATCCGAATCATAGTAGCCATTTGCCTTTGAGATTTTGTTGATTTTAATCCTTTTGAGTCGGCAGATGCCGAGGCCGAAAATGCCCGCCTTTGAGATAAATTGAAGGCCTCCATCTCGATGGAGAGGGCGAAAGAGATGCTTGATGCCAAGGTGGCCGAGTATCACGACGAGCTGAAGAAGGCTCGCGAGGATACGAAGACCGCCGCCTTGCTGCGATCAGAGCACCAGCAGATGGCGGAGCAGTATGAAAAGCTGAAGGCCATGAACCACGAGCTCCAGGGGCAAGTCGACGGCCTCTACTCGCAGATGACAGACTCACAAAAGCGGCATGCGGCGGCCATCGTCGAGTGGGAGAAGCGCAAGGCGGAGCTCATGGGGCACCTCAAGAAAGCCAACGAGACTCTGCTCGGTAAGCTTCCGAGTCCTTTGCTATCTTCCATCGCACATTTCCTTGTCAGTTTCCTTTTAATTATTTGCACCCAGACGCTTGCCCAGAACTGGAGGAGGAGGCGAGGAAAGCAGCGCTCCGACTCCGGGCGCGGGCGAACCCGGCTGAGGCAGCTCTCGAGGCATTCTGGACGCCTGAGCTAATGTCCAGCTGCGTCGTCACTGTGGAGGACCGAATCATCAAGGGGAAGAGCCTCGTACAAAGTATGATGTCAGCTGCGCAGAGTCTTTGCACCACGCTATGGCCCAACGAAGAAACGGGCTCCAGCATCTTCGCCCTTGCCGACAAGCTTTCGCAAGGCTCGGCGGAGGTGGAGAAGTGGAAGGAATCGGCGGCCCACTCGGGAGCCGGCATGGCGCTGGCGATGGTGCTAGCACACCATCCTGACGCGGGCATTGACGAGATTTCCGCCGGAGCTCCACTCGATGCAGAGGGTGAGCCGGTTGATCCGGTGAAGCTGCTCCCCTGAGTTCGCCGCACCGCCAGCCGGATAGCCAAATTTACCGACTTGGAGGAGCGCATGGAGGCGACTCCGGAGGAATAAAATTATTTTGTATTAGAGCTCGGTATGCCGAGTGGGAATGCTGTAAAAACTATGTTGTTTTGCAATGAAGTGTTAAGTTATTTTGCACAAGTTGTTTTGCTCGCCTGAGTTTGTTTCTATGCCGAGTCCTTTCGTGTGCAGGCCGACCTTTAGCTTTTGCTCTTGCCAACCGGATAGCCGGGTTGCGACTGTAGTTGGAGACGAAGAGTGGGCCTTAGGTACCGTACACGTTTACTTAGACGTTCGCGGGGGAAACAAAGTAAGAAGATTCAAAATAACTTGCACCGATTAACAACACCCAGTGGGTTGAGGTAGCCCCCGGGGGGGTTGCCCGGGAGAGTCAAGCCACTCGGTTGTTGAATGTAGCCCCCGGGGATTGCCCAAGGGAACATAGTTAGTTGGAAGGCAAAATCATAAACAAAATGTTTCCAACTTAAAATTGTCAAAAAAATGTGTTTCCCGAGTGCCGCTCGAGAGAAACGGGTTTTATTTATGATCAAGCGATAAACTGTTGAAAGTACAAAATTCAAGTGAAGAAAGGATGCAGCTGAGCAATGTTCTAGGTCCTTTCGGTGACTGCTCCTGATGCCGAGTCCTCCAGTCGGTAGGCGCCGTTGTGCAACACCTGGTGGATGATGAACGGCCCCTCCCAAGGCTGGGAAAGCTTGTGCATGCCCCCCTTGTCTTGAATGAGTCAGAGGACCAAATCCCCTTTATTGAAGACTCGGCCCCGGACTTGGCAGCTGTGATAGCGGTGCAAGTTTTACTGATAAATGGCCGAGCGTGAGAGAGCGAGTTCCCACGCTTCCTCTAGGAGATCAAGGTCGTCCTGCCTTGCCGACTCGGCATCCGCTTCCACATATGCTACGACTCACGGGGAGTCGTGGAGGATGTCACTCGGCAAGACAGCTTCAGCTCCGTAGACCATGAAGAAAGGCGTGTAGTCAGTCGACCGGTTTGGAGTAGTCCTTAGACTCCAGAGGACAGAAGGGAGCTCGTCGATCCAGCAGCCGGCAGTCCTTTGTAGAGGAATCAGCAGCTGGGGCTTGATGCCTTGGAGGATGAGCGCATTGGAGCGCTCAACTTACCCATTGGACTGCGGATGGGCCACCGAGGCGTAGTCGAGTCGGATGCCATGGTCCCGGCAGAACTGGCAGAAGACTTCAGCGGTGAAGTTCTTATCATTATCGGTGATGATGTTGTGGGGGATGCCGAATCAGAAGATAACCCCCTTCATGAAGTTGATGGCAGTCGGACCATCGAGTTTCATAATGGGCTTGGCCTCAATCCACTTGGTAAATTTGTCCACTGCTACGAGGAGGTGAGTGAAACCCCCTCGTGCTGTCTTTAGCGGGCCCACCATGTCGAGCCCCCACACGGCAAAGGGCCATGTGATGGGGATAGTCTTGAGGGCGGTAGCTGGCATGTGTGATTGGCGGGCATACCTCTGACCGCCTTCACAGGTGTGAACGAGTTCCTCTGCATTAGCATGAGCCGTGAGCCAGAAGAAACCTTGACGGAAAGCCTTGGCGACGAGTGCCCGTGATGAAGCGTGGTGGCCACATGTTCCCGAGTGGATTTCCTCGAGTACTACTCTGCCTTCTTCCGGCGAGAGGCATCACTGGAAAACTCCAGTGGTGCTACGCTTGTAGAGCTCACCGTTGATGATGGTGTAGGCACGAGCGCGGTGCACAATACGACGCGCCTCAGTCGGATCCTCGGGGAGCTCCTTGCGCAAAAGGTAAGCGAGGAACGGCTGGGTCCAGAGTGGGATGACCGCCAGAACGTCTTCCTGGGTCGGGTGGGCCAGTCCAGGGTCTTGAGGTTCGACCTCAGATGACGTGTTTACCGACTCCATCTTGACGGAAGGTTGAAGTAGTTGCTGAAGAAAGACTCCGGGTGGTACTTTTTCGCGAACGGAACCGATCCTAGCGAGGGAATCGGCTGTTTCATTGTCGGCCCGGTGAACGTGGTGAAGCACAAGGCCTTCAAAATTGCCTTCGAGTCGATGCACGGTGGCACAATATGCGGCCATGACGGGTTCCTTGGCGTCCCACGTCTTCATCACCTGCTGCACCACCAGATCCGAGTCTCCGCGACAGAGAAGTCAGCGGATGCCGAGTGAAATTGCGATGTGCAGGCCATGTAGAAGCGCCTCATACTCCGCAACATTGTTGGATGCAGCGAAGTGGATTTGCAGCATGTAATGGAGCTTGTCGCCTTTGGGGGAGATGAGGACGACTCCAGCCCCCGCTCCCACGAGCATCTTCGAGCAATCGAAGTACATGACCCAGTGCTCCGAGTGCGCTTGGGGCGGGAGGGACTGGGTCTCAGTCCATTCGACGATGAAGTCAGCAAGAGCCTGAGACTTGATAGCCTTGCGGGGCTCGTAGTTGATGTCGTGAGGCATGAGCTTGATCACCCACTTAGCGACTCGGCCCGTGGCGTCCCTGTTGTTGATGATGTCTGACAAAGGGGTGTGGCAGACCGCGGTAACCGAGTGAGCTTGGAAGTAGTGTATCAGCTTCTGCGCTACCATGAAGATGCCATAGACGAGCTTCTGGTAGTGCAGGTAGAGCTGCTTTGACTCGGAGAGGACTTCGCTGACATAGTAGACGGGTCGCTGTACTTTCTGCGTCCGGCCCTCTTCCGTTCGTTCCACCACCAGGACAACACTGACCACCTGACTGGTGGCCGCAATGTAGAGCAGCAAGGGCTCTCCTTCCATCGGTGCAGCGAGAACCGGAGGTGTAGACAACAGGCGCTTGAGGTCGTCGAAGGCTTTCTGGGCTTCGTTGGTCCACTTGAAGGAGTCGGATTTCTTGAGGAGTCGGTAAAAAGGCAAAGCCTTCTCATCGAGTCGGGAAATAAACTGACTTAATGCGGCCACACATCTGGTTAGACGTTGGATGGCCTTCAGGTCCTTTGGTTTGCCCATCTTGATGATGGCATCGAGCTTGTCCGGGTTCGCTTCGATTCCTCGTTCAGAAACGATGAAACCGAGCAGCTTGCCCGAAGGAACTCCGAAGACGCACTTCTCCGGGTTGAGCTTCATGTCGACTCTCCTGAGATTGGTGAAGGTTTCGGCCAAGTCGGTCAAGAGATCCGCGCTCTTTTTTGTCTTCACTACGATGTCGTCAACGTAAGCTTGGACATTTCTACCTATCTAGTCATGCAAACACTTCTGCATAAATCGCTGATATGTAGCGCCAGCATTTTTCAAACCAAAAGGCATAGTGATATAACAATAAGCCCCAAACGGGGTAATGAAAGAAGTTTTTATTTGATCTGACTCTTTCATTTTTATCTGGTGGTAGCCTGAATAAGCATCCAGAAAACACAAACGCTCATACCCGGCCGTGGAGTCGACTACCTGATCAATACGAGGTAGTGCGAACGGTTCTTTGGGGCAAGCCTTGTTTAGCGAGGTGTAATCTATACACATTCGTCAAGTCTTGTTCTTCTTAAGAACCAGGACTGGATTCGCTAACCAGTCCGGGTGAAGAACCTCTTTGATGAACCCGGCCGCAAGGAGTCGGGCTATCTCTTCTCCGATGGCTTTGCGCCTGTCCTCAGCGAAGTAGCGGAGGGACTGCTTGACCGGCTTCGCGTCTTTGGCGACGTTGAGGGAGTGCTCGGCGAACTTCCTTGGAACCCCGGGCATGTCAGCTGGCTTCCATGCGAAGATGTTTGTAACACCCTAATTTTTCGAAACCCGAAATTTAGGGCTAACAAAAACTTTTTCGTTAATAATGTCAGTTGAAGATGCACCTAATTAAAACCTTAGTTCGAATCGCGATGAAACTAAATACCAGGCACGAAAACCCTTGCCCTTATTTCCATCGATCTCCGTTTTGTCGAAACCCTAATACTCCGAGCCACGTCCGTCAACCCGGCAACCCTGCTCAGCCACCTTGCCCTACCGCGGCAACCCATTGTAATCGTTGCCGCTGCCACGCTCTTGCCACGGCAGCTACCGTTGCATCTTTCCTCTGCCACGGCAAGACCTCTGCCATCGCCGTCGTTATCCTTCTCCGCCGCAGCAAGCCGTTCCTGCTGCGACAAGTTTCTACCGTCCCTACCATGCCTCTGCCACGGCAACTCCTTCCCTGCCACGGCAATGCCGCACTGCCGTTCCTTCCCGCCGCAGCGGCCGATTCCTACCGCGGCAACAGTTTCCCTGCCGCGACAGCCCTCTCTCCGCCACAGACATACTTTCGGCATTCCTTCCCTTCTAACTATTCAGTGCCACCTAAACCAACATCCGCAGCCGCGGCACCTCATCGTCAAATGGACCCGAGTCGAGATACAAAGGTTTCCAAGAGTTCCCCTACCTTGCGTCACCCTGCCGCGCCCCTAAACCCTAATTCCCTCCTCCCTGATTCGACGAAAGGGGCAAAACCCTAACGCATTACGCGCGCCGTATACGCCACCGTACCGACGGTACCTCACCACCAACACGTCCTAAGCTGACAAAAAGGTCTCATCTCGAGTTCCGTGTTCCTGCCCCACCTTGCCGCGCTCTGAAACCCTGGATCCGAGCTCCCGATCCATTCCCTTCCTATTTAAAACTAATTCCTTTTAAAACCCTAACGCATAGTCAACTTGTCTCAATCCTTGGTATATATGCTTAAAGTCCCCAATGTATATGGGCACATACACCCTGAAGCCCCGGCATGCCGCTGCATATGTTCCTTGATTCCTGCCACCTTTTCTCTCTCCTAGAATATATACACGCATAAACCATCCCTGCTGCAGTCCTGTGCATATACGAATATACCGGCGATATTTTCCAAACGCCTTCCCTATAATAGTTATCTCACATGGAATCACGTTAATATGTTTGCCAAGCTGTTCTGGCCCGTCGTGTGGTCATTCCATACTGCCCTTATCTTTCTGATCCGCATTTAACCTACTGGCAGCTCTTGCCACACCTGCATGCAGTAAAAGTTAAATACCCATCAACCTGGCATTCATGAGCTGCACACACGCGCACTGCTACTTGTGCCACTTGCGCACCCACTGCGGTAAGTATTGCCAAGCATTTACAGCAGCATTAGCACCTGCCATCAATGAGCTTAGCAACTGTCCCATCCTCCTTCCCTCCTGTCTCATCGCGGTATTAACTCAACTCCGAGCAGTCACCTCAGCCTCTGTCTCCTAATTAATTCATGAGCAGTCTTTTTCCCGAGCTGTCTCATCCCTCAATTAGTGCTTCCCTGAGCTCCTACAGCACCAATGAGCTGGACACCACGCTAACTCTCAAAACGAATTGTCCAATCCTCTACCCTATTCAGCCAGCTCACTCATCTCCTCTGCTCTCCTTTAATTCTGCCCCAGCTCCAGTCATTTCACGAGCCTTTAATATCCCATGTGCGAACACCGAGCTGCAGCTGAGCTATCCAAACTCCATTAATTCTTCTCCTCTCTATACAAATCTTCACCCGAGAACCCCCATTCTTGCTGCCACAGCCGAGCACCCCATTGCTCTTCACTCAAACTCCAGTGTCCAAGCCCCTTCCCCCTCTCCCTCAAGCTGCGCTCAGCTCCTCCCCTTTCTTCCCCACTGCAGCCCTCCTTCCTCTTGCCCGAGTTGCTCCCGAGCAACTTCCTAAAGCATCAAAGCCATCTCTGCTCAAACTTCTTGTTCAACCCGAGCTGCCCTGTCCCCTGCCTCCCCATGCGCAGCTCCCCTTTCTCCCCAACACGAGCTGCCCCAAGTCTTCCCCAAGCAGCCAATCTGAGCAGTCCTTGCTCCTCCTTCATTTGCTTGAGCTCACCTCCTCCCCATCTCTCCTTCCTCCTCCCTCAGATGTGCAGCAGGTCCGAGCTCTGCTCCTTTGTGCCTACCCCAAGTTCTTTCTCCTTTGCCCCATTTGCTCCCTGCTCCTGTCATTGCCGACTGCACTGGAACCCCACCGCCTCGTGCGTGTCCGAGTGGTCGTCAGTGAGCATCACCTTCGGCGAGCTCTGCGACCGCGCGCACCACGGCCCCGGCGCGCTGCCGTGACTTGTCATCCGCCGGCCGCGGCTCCGCTCGGAGCTCCGTTCCCCATCTCGGTCCTACCCGCCACCGGCCGCTCCCCTGGGTCTGCTCGACCCTGACAGTGCCACCGCCACGCGCGCCGCCCTCCACCGTAGCCTCCCCAATCCGGCTCATCCCCTCCGCCGGCGCACCCCTACTCTGCATCACTTCCTTATTCCCTCCAGTGAGCCGCCGCAGCCCCTCCTGTTCCCGGGTCTCGAGGTAAGCACCGCCAGCTCGCCCATCAGCGCCGTCGCCACCTTGGAGTTTCAGACCCACCGGTCGCTACTCGCCGGGGGCCGCCACCAGCGAGAGGCCCGAGCTCTCCGAGCTGCTCACCGCCCTCCCCTCTTGCCGCGCCGCCGGTGGGCATAGCACCAGAGGACCGCCCCGCGGTCGAGTCTTCTTCCCCGGCGGACTCCTCTTTGCTCCGGCAACCCGCCACCTCTTCCTGCCGCCGGACCAACCCGCACCGAGCGCCGCCACAGACCACAGCGCGCCTGTTCTCCCCGAGTCGCCGCCGTGGGCTTGCTCCACCGCCGGCAGCTCCCTAGCCCGCCCTCTGTTCACCACAACGGCAGGACAACCCCGAGCCTAGCCTAGGTACGGCTGCCGCCGGCGAAGCCTCCTTTTCTCTGGTTTCCTCCTGCTCCAATCTTTCTTTCCCTGGTTCCCTGTTCTTTCCCCAAATGCTGCTCCTAGAGTGGCAGCCAATAGTGCTAAGTCAATGAACTAAGGCCGGCTCATTAACCAACTCCCTGTTAAGCAACAAACGCGCCTCCTGATAGGTGGTTTCGAAAAGCCTGGTAATTCCTCCTAGCAAAGTCTAAAGTCTTATGAGACAATTTAAATCCGGTATAGCTGTAAGGTTAAATCCTTTGCATGATATTCCCTTAAAGGGTGATAAAAACCCTAGTAGATAATAACTCTCAAATTGTTATATCTCATAACCTTGTTCAAAAGCTCTGTCAACAAACTTTCCAAAATAATGTAACAACCATAGTTGCCCTGGGCAACTAGAATATGAGAACCAAGACGACCTAAGATACTAACGTATTAATAATCGGATGGGCTAGGGTTACTAGCCCTACGAAAAACTTCGATTTTATGAAACGCTGAACTCTCTTCGCCTTTTTCAAACCCTAAAGGCCAAAATATGTGTTTAGTCCCCGAAAACCCTAGCGCGGAAATACACCCCCGGGTTGGTATCTAATGGAAGATATAATACCTAGTGGTTCCCCATCAATGCGAGGAAAACCTTACATGCATTCACTCTGGCACAATGGAAGCTAAAGGGATCTTATGACGACGGGAAGCCCTAAAAGCAGTACCTGTGGTTGGGTTGACCTAAAAGCACTCTAACTCTCTAAAAGCTTCTCAAAGTCAAACGCCTAATCAAACGCGTCATGATTGCATGTGTTGATTCTTCCGGTTCTACATTCGATGTTCTTGGTTTTTCCTCTTGCCGCTGGTTTATTCGTCGTTTCCTCGACGTGTAGATACCGACGTTAGAGATATCACGCGAAGGACCCCGGACCATTGCCGTATCGAGTTCAAGACCAAGACTCGGCCGATAACGCCAGGCAAGCTATTTCCCACTTCGACCATGTCGAATCCTATATTTGCAAAGAATATTTATTTTGATTATGAAACGTGCATGCTATGTTTATCAACGATATTTTATGTAGTTTAGCTATACCCGATAGATGCATTTGAACTAGAGTCGACTATCCGATTCCTTGTAGCCCTAGTTGCTTCGTCGATTGGCTTCCGACCGACGAGAGTCTAAGGTTATAGGCAGTAGCCGTTGCTTAGCCCTGCTATAGTTAAAACTAAAGTTTTGACTCAAACCTCCGGGCACGGGAAATCCAAAACCCGTGGATAACGTATGTTATCCGCGGTGACTTTCAAAAGAAATGTTGCCAAATTTCAAAATAAAGTTGGAGATGATTTGGATTCGGGTAGGAAGTAAGGTGGTTTGAAGGAAGACGAAGTAGCTGAAGGCTATTCGGTGTTTGCTGATAAACTGGAGTCCTACTCGAATCAGTTAAGGACCGAACCTAAAGTGCCGCTGAATCAGTTCCCCCACCGTACGTCCACATGTCCTTTATGGGAAGGACTTGACTCGGTAACCCGCCTAATATTAGGGTTCGGACCCGTGGGAAGTAAGAAGTATGTGCTAGGTAGGACGTAGGGCCCCTAGAGAATTCTCACGACGCTATTTGTGTCAAGATTCCTAGATGGTGAGGCCAAGGCGGGTGTGAGAATTCGACACAAAGATGAGAATAGTCCCACTTTAGGATTTGTGATGCAAAATGTGAAGATCGGGTAAAACATCTAGCGGGTCCGACTCTAGTATGAAAGCAGGCGAAAAGTCTCGTTGTACTCGCTCTGGTAGTATACTGGGCCCGGTATGCCCAGGGTGAACTACATCTTGTGGGTAAAGCCGTACCACCTCTGCAGAGGGTTTAAAAACTATTCGAATAGCCGCGTCCTCGGTCATGGACATGAACTGATAAGGCCACACACAGGTTAGACTGAGCTTTGGTTGTGAAAGCTGGGAAATGGGATTAAGGACGTGGGCATGATGTGTCCACAGTGGGCAATTTAGGCCATGTGTCGGTGGTAAGGAAATTGCCGAAGTGATCCGCCGTATTGCCGGGAGGGACCGGAATACGGTTTAGTGTTGGAAGACCTATTTATCGAATAGGTGGAAGCTACCGTTCGATGGGCGGAGCCATTGACGGGGAGTGGAAGCTGACGGTAATAGGTCATGAGCTGTTAGGCGGTGTTTACCACATGAGATGAGATGTGATGAGATGTGATGAGATGGTTTTTCTTAAAAGCTTTAGATTTCGAAATGCTTTTACAATCTACTTATGTGTATTTAAAATAAGAACTTACATTTTCGCACAATTTACAACTTAGGTTAGAGCTATCCCTTGAACTATTCCCTGCATGAAATATAGCCGTATATTTCCTCCTGTGGGAATAGCTTGCGAGTACATTCAATGTACTCACCTGGCTTGTTGATTTGGCCAGACGAAGGAGACTTCAATTCCGAAGATACGTATAGGAACGCGAAAGCTAGGGCGTAACCCCCAGTCAGTTGCCTGTCGGGTATGGCATACTGATGGGCCACCTCTCCGTTGGATTTCCGCTGCAAGTTTATAGCCATTGGGCTACAGGTATCAGAATATCGACCTTAACGGTCTATTTAAATGTTTCCGCATGTATGACAATGATATACAGGTTAACTCGTGTGTATCGGCTATTGATCCAGGGACCGATACAATAATCACGAGGGCTTACCCGGCCTAAAAACCGGGGGCGCCACAATGTTCCAATTCTCACGAAGGAAGTTGACGAGCGCGCCTTCCTATTTGGCCTCGAGGTCGGACCCAATTTGGACCGTCTTGGACGGGTCATCAGGGTGGACCTGGACACCCTTGGTGTCCTTGGCCGACTGGAAGGCGGACTCGTTTGCCGCCTTTTTGCTTGGTGGAGCCTGCTCAAGGTCAACGGACCTCTTGATGCCTTCCAGCTCCTCAGCCGCGATCAGGGACTCGGCTATGTCTGCACTGGCGATGTTGCACTCGTTGGAGCGCTCGAAGTCGCCAGTGATGGTGATGACCCCCTTGGGACCCGGCATTTTCAACTTTAGATAGACGTAGCATGGCCTAGCCATGAATTTGGCGTAAGCCGGGTGGCCGAAGATGGCGTGGTAGGCGCTCTTGAAGTCAACAACTTCGAAGGCCAGGGTTTCGACCCGGAAGTTGTTCGGCTCACCGAACACAACCTCCAGGGAAACCTGGCCCAGCAGTTTGGCGCACTTCCCTGGTACTATCCCGTGAAAGGTGGTACTGCTGGGACAGAGTTGGGACTCCGGGATCTGCATCTTCTTCAAGGTATCCATGAAGATGACGTTGATGCTGCTGCCGCCATCCATGAGGACCTTGCAGAGCTTGAAACCACCAACCTGTGGATCCACCACCAGAGGATGCTTGCTCGGATGCGGGACGTGATCCGGGTGGTCGAGTCGGTTGAAGCCGACTAGTACCTCGGACTAGTCCAGCCACTGGGGAACTACAGGCACGGTCGCGCTCACTTCGCGGTGCCGCAGCTTCCGATTCCTTTTGGAGTTGGATCCCTGGAAGATCATGAGGACGCCCTTCTGTGGAGGGTATTGCGGCGTGCCGCCACCCGCAGGAGGGCCACCTTCACCGCTGGTGTCAGGAGCGGGTTGCTTCTCTTCCCGGAGGCACTTTAAGAAGCTGCACTCCCTGGTCGAGTGACCCGCCTGGTAGTCGGGGGTGCTATGGAAAGAGCAGGGTTTGTCGAGGATTTCCTCGAAGGTGAGCCTTGGCACCTTGCGTTGCTGCCAAGGGCGCTCCTTCTTCCGACTGCCATCACCGCGCTGGGTGCCGCGTTCAGCAGCTGCGACCAAGTTGGCCCCACTAACTCCATCTCCGCCACCAGCTTTGCGTTTCTGAGGGCGGTTTTCGCTGCGCTTCTGTAACACCCTAATTTTCCGAAACCCAAAACTTAGGGCTAACAAAAACATTTTGCTAGTAATGCTGATTAAAATACACCAAATTAAAACTTTTATTCCAAATCATGTTCCTCCTAAACCCTAAAGCAAAGCAACCAAAATCGTTCCCTCTGTTCCTGCTCCCTTGATTTCTGCCTTGTCGAAACCCTGTCCAGCAAAGGATACAAACCCTGCTCTCTTCTTGGTCTCCATGAGGGACCATTCATCCTTGCGTCCCCGCCACGACAGCCTGAGGCAACTGCCCCAGCCAACTTGCTCTGCCGTGACAGCCCATGGCAGCCGTCGCCGTTGCCACGCTCTTGCCACGGCAGCTGCCGCTGCCCATTTCCTCTGCCGCGGCAAGGCCTCTGCCACCTCCGTTGCTATCTGTCGACGATCGGTGAATCGGCGATCTTACGGTATTCGTGGAATGAGGATTACTGGGGGGTAGGGACCTCTAGGGCCCAAGTGCCAGGAGCTCTGACAGCAGGGGACAGCCATTTTTATACAGGTTCGGGCCTCCCTCAGGATAATAACCCTACGTCCTGTTGCTATATATTGATGGAGAACATGCTTACAATGGGGGGTGTATGTTAGTGGCTACCCTGGGCCTAATCGTAGACTAATCTAAGCTAAACCGCCGGGCTCGACTCCTTCGAGGCAGTGGGTCTTCTAGGGTTTCGCCTCCTGAGATCCTATGCTGCTTGTGCTGTGACTAGATTGATCTGTTGGACCTGTCCTCCCCTATGGGATTGCTGATCCTTATATAGGGGGTCCCCAGGGTCGTACTGGATGTGGACTTGCGCCCGAGTAGGACTCTGGTCTCCTTAAATGTCGGGATTGACTTTCTAGTTTAAAGGGAGTCTTCCCTTCCCGAGAGGGGTTACCTTGTCGCCCAGGGCTCTTTACCGGGTACGCTGTACCTTCCTAAAGTCCCGGGATTCGGTATACGGATACCCCTAATACGCGGGATACCGTACTATTCATCATCAAGCCCCCCATCAATATGTGAAGTGAGGTCATGATGGTTCTGTTGGAAATCTGCCCTTGTTGGGGAGGAAATTCCGAGTAGGCGATCTGAGTAGGCCTTGTCGGCGACTTTCCCGAGTAGGCTCAATTCCTACCGAGTAGTCATGAAAGCCTTATCAGAATAATCCTTGGGAAAACCCAGAATACTTTCTGATCCGATCTGATCCGTTGATCACGGACACACGTCCACCTGGCATATTTTTAGGAAATCGAACCATCGTGGCGGAAATTTCACGTGGTGATGAAGAATATTTTCTCTCTCTGTGCTATTGTGCCGCTAACGTGTGTTGAACCACGGCGCGCTCGTTTGGGTCGTGGGTCATCAGACCCTCTTTTTCCCGCGATGTGCCCTGTAGGCGAAAAAAGCAATTGTCTGCATTAAATGCGATGGAACTGATCGTGCCGTAAACCATGCTCGGTTCCGGCGAACGTTTAAATCTTTAGGAGTCCAAGAATTGGGGTTTTGCCCGCATAGTTCTTTTGCCTCCCAGTCTTCCTACACCCTTCACCTTCTTCCTCACGCCCTTGCAAACCCTCGCCTCCATGCTCTCTCGATCGATCGACGGGAATGGGCAAGAAAGGCATTGCGAAGAAGTCTCCCGAGCCCACAAAGGAGTCGGGGAAAGCTTCGGGGGAACCGACCACCGCCATTCCTGAGTTCGAGGTCTCGGTGACGGATTCCTCCGCCCTAGAGAAGCTCGTGACGGATGAGGTGATTCTCCCGGAGGTGTTCGTGCCTTTCCGGGAGGCCGTGAAGGAGACGGTCCCCAGCCCCGATACGGACTGGATCGTCGTCTTCGCGGACTTCTTCAGGTGTGGATTTCAATTCCCACCTTCGTCTTTCTTCCTCCTCGCGCTCCAGTTTTACGGGATCGAGTTGATTCATCTCAACCCGAACTCGGTCCTAATGCTAGCGGTCTTCGCGCATTTATGCGAAGCCTACCTCGGCATTAGGCCGAGCCTGGAGCTCTGGAGGTACTTCTACAACCTCCGCCGGATGAAGAGCAGCGGCGCAGGAGTCATCGGCGGCACCGGATTCCGTCTTCGAGAAGGGAGGAAGGATGCCTACATTGCTTCCTCCTGGAAATCTTCGTGGTCGGGCTGGCATGCTCGGTGGTTCTACTGCCAGCCCCCACCGAATTCTGGGATCACCTACCGCGGACTCGCCCCTCTTCCAGACAAGTGCTGGGGGGAGGCCCCGAAGGAGACTAAGCACCTCAAGGCGCTCGTCCACGACATCGCCAATCTCGCCGCCAAAGGCTTGTCGGCGTGGGATGTCGCGGAGGATTTCCTTCGACGCCGGATAAGCCCTCTCCGGTCGAGGGTCGAGCCGGCCTGGGTGGTCCCGGAGAACCATGACCAGACAAGGGACTTCGACACGGGTAGGTATCACCACCATCTCCGTGCCAATTCAATCGACAAGACTTCTCACGTACTTCTGCCTTGTCGTGCCGAGCAGAGTTGTCCCCGGGGGAGCTTCAGAGTAGGTTGAACAACCTATTCGAGCAATCCCCCAAGGTGGGCGTACAGACATGCCCCTGCCTCTTCTGAAGCAGAGCCCGGGACAGCCGACGGGAAGTATTCTCGGTGAGTTATCCATCTTATCTCCTTGTCTAGCTCAGGTTCATCCGAGTAGCCTTACAGAGGGCCCTCGGGTTCTCCTTCCGCAGCGAGTAGGCCGCGGGGGTCCTGACTCGGAGGCCGAAAGAGCTGGCGCTCCCGCTGAGGATGATGACATTGAGATGTTCGACACGGCCCCGCCACCCTCCGAGACGAGGGAGGAAGGTCCTTCCACAGCCGAGGCGGGGGCGGAGATCATCTCGACGAGTTCTCCCGCCCGGGATCCCCAACCGCAGGTTTGAGTTCTCGTCCGACTACTCTTTTTCCATATTCTTTCCTGAATGGTAAACATAAGGAAGGATGTGTCGGACAGCCCGAAGCGAGCAGCCCCCTCGCCAAGGAACCAACTCCCCCTCCCACGACCGCTCTTGGGGAGGAGACCGTGGCGAACAAGGGGAAGGCGCCGCTGGTTTCCGGCAAGCGAGGTTCGGGTACCTTGGCAAGGAAACCTCCTTCAGCAGGGAAGCGCTTGAGGTTAGTTTTTCCTTTGCCGCCTTTTTCTTTTGACTCGCCTTGCTGAAGACTTGACTTGATTGTTTTTGGCGACTAGGGTGTCGATCCTTCCCGCCGGGACTCCGACTAGGGCGGCTACCGAGCAGCAGCCCCCGGTGCTGAAACCGGCACCGGCCCTCGTCGAGCAGCGGACCCCTGCGCCGGAGTCGCCGCCGGCCTCTACTGAGCAGCAGCAGCCCCCTGGCGCTGGAGTCGGAGTTGACCCTGGTCGGGCAGGTCGCGCCTTCGGGTTCTTCGGCGCCGGAAAGCCTTAGCCTCTCCTCCTTGCTGCAGGTAATGCACGGGAGATTAGTGATAAGATAATGTTACTTTGCTCGTACTAACCTGTTCTTTTTCAGCTCGCTATCTCCCGGGTGGCTCCACTCAAGAAGGCCCAAGCGGAGCTAGACTTGGCGCGTGAAGAGTTGAAGAAACGCCTTGACGAGTCCGAGAGATGGCGGTCGGAGAACGAGGTGTTGCAGAAGCGCCTTAAGGACTCCGAGAAGCTGCGGGCGGCGGTCGAGGCTGATCTTTCGGCCTCGAAGGTGCGCCTCTTGGAAGTGGAGCCTTCCCTGCAAAGGAGTCAGTCCTACGCGGGAAAGCTGGAGGAAGACCTCGAGCGGGCCTTGGGCACGCTCGAGAAGGCGCTGGGTAAAGTCGGCGTCGTTGTCCCCCCAGGCCTTGCTCCGGCCAACCGCCTAGCAGACCTGACGGCGTCCGTCTCTCAGTTGAAGCCTACCGTCAAGAAGCTTCTCGAAGACGAGCTCTGGCAAGGTGTACGCGACGCCCTGGCCTTTGCTTTGCCTCTCCTAAAGCGCAGGCACCCGGACTTGTCCCTAGAGACGCTCGCTGCCGACTTGCCAGAGGGCGAGGAAGAGAAGCTTCTCGATGCTGTGCAGAAAGCGGCGGACGCCTTTGGTGACCGAGTCCAGGCGCTGGCCTAGAGTAGGACTCTGTAATACCATACTTTTACATAAATACAGTGGTTAGTAACTATGCGATAACTTGTGTGTTTTCTAGCTTTTCGAAACCTTGTCTAATCTGCTTATGTGAAACCTTGTCGGATGCAAGCATAGACTTTAGTCAGAACCAGTGCCCTTTGCCTCCCTTCGGTGTAGGTGTACGAATAGTGCCATAGGTCGTTCTTGCTGTGATTGACCAGTCCTTAGGTTTAGTCCGATGGAGGGCTCCGTGGCTCCTCGTCATCAGTAAACGCGATAAGGGGTCTTTCGTACAGCTTGTCGTGGCCATGGCAGCACCTCCGTATTCCTTTGTTGAGGGAAGACTTCGGTTGTTTGGCTAGTAAATTCTACACTTGCCCGATCAACAAAGTTTCACTCTACCCGAGGTATCTTCTGCTCCGAGTAGTCGAAGACGTGGATAAGCGTACGGGTTCCGTTGATCTAGTCGTACTCGTACTTTCTTCCCTTCCTTTACTCGGGATCAGGGGACATTGCTACGGAACTGGAGAGCTTAGTCAACCAGGCCTTAGATCTGGTCAGGTGGGGGGCTCAGTGGCTCCCCTGTCACCTGCAAACGCGTTAAGGGGTTTTCCTCGCATCCCTGGCAGTTGTAGCGCAGGACCCTTTTTCCTTTGTGCAGGTCGAAGAAGTCGGTACTCGTACTCGTACATCGACTTTACCGTATTCTTATCCAGTCCCCAACTGTCTGTTCGAGAGATATCTCGGATAGGCAGTCTGAATTAATAATGAAAAACATTGAACTAGAGACTTGGTATTATTTAAAGAAAACTGTGTCTTTTACAGGCTACTGTAAGAAAAATAACTCTAAAAAAACTAAGAAAAACTAGGCCGTCCCCTCCTCATTTAGCTTGTCGCCGGTTGCCCCAGAGACTCTCGTCCTCTTGTCGTGACCCGCTGACTGAACTTTGTTGAGTGCGCGTGCTGGGCGGCGGCGCTCGGAGCGTCTTATCATCGACTTGTTCGTAGCTTGACGATTTTTAAGGCTGGAGCTGGTGCAACTTTGGAATCTGCCGATGAGGAGGCGATGGTTGTACGATCTTACCGAAGGTGGTTGCACTGGACTCTCTAATGGACACGACCTTTCTACCGTTGATATGAGCGACCTGGATCGGGCGGCTTCTCCCAAGGAGCCGTTGTCTTGTCTGAGGGAAGGCCCTGTTTTTCTCCCTGTTCCGACTTAGTCGTGGAACTCTTTCTCCGACTTGGAGGGGGTACTTTCTGAAGTTGTCACTCGTAGCCGTGGAGGTGATCTCGACAATGTGGTGGCAGGAGCCGCTGGCGTCCTGGTTAGAGGGTAGGTGCTGCTCTGCGAGGTCAAGGCTGTGCTTGTCGCAGAGGAGTGCTTCTCTGGGGGAGCTCCTTATCGTGAGGACACCTTTTGGGCCGGGCATCTTTATGCACTGGTAGGCGTAGTGCGTAGCTGCCATGAACTTGGCCAGAGTAGGGCGCCCCAAGATAGCATTGTAGGCTATTTCGAAATCGACTACATCGAACAGGATTTTCTCTGTTCGGAAGTTCTCCGGTGTACCGAAGGTGACCGGGAGCGTGACTTGCCCTATCGGCGTGGCCGATGAGCCCGGGACGATACCGTGAAAAGCGTGCGTCACCGTCTGAATAGACGATCGTGGCACTTGCATGGCGTCGAGGGCGCTGGCGAATAGGATATTGAGGGAGCTCCCTCCGTCTATTAATACGCGACCCACTCGGCAGTTGTTGATCGTTGGCTCGACCACAATAGGGTATCGTCCCGGTCGAGCGCAATTTTCGGGGCAATCAGTCTGGTCGAAAGAGATCGTGACCTCGGACCACTTGACCGCTCGAGGAACTCGTGGTACACTCGCGAGGACTTCTCGGGCGATCGCCTTGTATTGCCTCTTAGATTTGTAAGAGGTTGAGCCCCCGAATATGTGCTCGATTGCTCTGACGTGCCCCTGGAAAGGCTCAGGGGTGGAGTCATCGTCGTCGGAAGTCGTTTCCCGACTGTTATTGGCGACCTGAGGATTTTCCTCGTGGAACTTCTCTCTTTCTTCCCGAAGATACTTCTTGAAGATGCGACACTGTCGCAGATCATGCGAGTCGGTCTAGTGAAAATCGCACCAGGGCTTGGACGACTTGTCGGGGGACGTGGTAGGTTTATCCTTGGGGCGTGGTCGCCAGGTGCGCTTCTCGAAGATCTCAGCCATTACCTCGTCGGCTCTGATCCTTTTCTCCTTGTTCCCTCCGGAGGGCTTCTTCTTGCGCTTAGTCTTGCACGAATCGCCCCTTGACCGGAGGGGAGAACTGGTCGACTCACCCCGCTGTTGCTTGATATAGCACAGGGTTTCCTCCGCACAAGCGGCCTTCTTGGCCAGATCTATGAGTTGCCTGGTGGTTTTCGGTGGCCGCATGATCAGATCGTGCGTGCATATCTCGTTTCTGCTGCATCGAGTGAAGGCGCGGATGACATTCGAGTCCGTTATCTCCGGGATAGTGTTGCGGACAGCACTAAACCTTTTGGTAAACTCTCAGAAGGTCTCGTCTGATCGTTGGACGACAAGGAATAGATCGTCGATCCAACCAGGTCTTGGGAAGGTACCTTGGAAGTTTCCGAGCAGCATGTCGCATAGCTGTCCCCACGAACGGATCGTTCCTGGGGGTAGATTCGTCAACCACGTCCTAGCGGCTCCTCTGAGAGCGGTGGGAAGATAGTTGGCCATAACCTTCTCGCCCCCGCCGGCTGCCTCGATCACGGTGGTGTACATCTGAAGGAATTCCACGGGATTCGTGGTTCCGTCGTACGATTCTAGCGAGCCGGGCTTGAAACGAGAAGGCCAACGTACCTGTCGGAGTTCCTGGGATAGCGCCTGGCATCCACTGAAGGACCCCCGATAAGGCGCATTCTTGCCGCTATTCGAGGTCGAGGATCGGCCCCGGGCATTGGCGTTCTGTACGTGGTCTCTCCGAGAAGGCTGTTGCTCCTGTTGGCGCCTTTGGCGGCGGCGTTTGTCGAGCTGTTCTCGGAGGTCCACCGGCGGCTCCTCCTGAGGAGACCTGTTCCTGGGGTGTCGTCCCTCCCGATCGCGTTCTTCTAGCGGAGGATGGGGTGTCAACCCGAGTAGAGCTACGGGCCACCGATTGGGCTCGAGAAGACTCGGCCTGGTTCTGAGCCTCTTGGAGGTCAGCCCCCAGCCGTTGCAGCCACTGCACACCCGCGGGTGTCGATAAATCCGCCACGGGAGGCTGTGACAGAAGATTGCGCACTTCCGCAAGTCTCCGAGCAGTTCGGGACACGTACTCCCTTGTTCCCGGGGGGGATCTCTCCACAGCGGCAGGCAGGTCTCCGTGCCGGCGAGGAGTTCTTTCCCCGGCGGCGGGTAAACCCCCGTTCATGTGGGAGGCAGCCATTGCATTGTGCTGCTGTGAGCCCCCGGGCAGATTCTGATCTTCGAGGTCTTCTCGACCGTCGTCGATCGCGAGTACCATTCGAGGTCCTTGGCTGGATGATGTGTACTCGTATTCCATCACGTTATCCTCGTCGGACGCGACGTGGGTAAGATCTTGATCATTCTCACGATCAGAGTTTACAGGAGAAATTCCAACCATGGGGCTGGTCGTTCCTGCCGGGAAGTCGTCGTTCAAGACCAACTTCCCGCTGAAGGCCCTGGCGCACTCGGTTCTGAAGTGATCTGCTTCGCCATCCGAGTCCTCTCCAGGGGCGTACTCTCCGAAATCCACTGATCCATAACTGGGTACGGGTCCATAGGGCCAAAGTTGTCGTAGAAACCCTGGTCCGAGTACCCAGTATAGGGCGAGATTGCGATCGGTTTTCCTGCCGGGTTTGCTTCTTCCTCCTCGGTCAAAACCGGGGAGGGCCGTGCAACCGGCGCTGGGATCTGATCGCGCTTAGTTACGCATCCTGCCGACTCTGATTCTTCCTGGACGGCTTGGTCCGGAGAGGTCCCCACGGTCGGCGCCATCTGTCGATGATCAGTGAATCGGCGATCTTACGGTATTCGTGGAATGAGGATTACTGGGGGGTAGGGACCTCTAGGGCCCAAGTGCCAGGAGCTCTGACAGCAGGGGACAGCTATTTTTATACAGGTTCGGGCCTCCCTCAGGATAATAACCCTACGTCCTGTTGCTATATATTGATGGAGAACACGCTTACAATGGGGGGGTGTATGTTAGTGGCTACCCTAGGCCTAATCGTAGACTAATCTAAGCTAAACCGCCGGGCTCGACTCCTTCGAGGCAGCAGGTCTTCTAGGGTTTCGCCTCCTGAGATCCTATGCTGCTTGTGCTGCGACTAGATTGATCTGTTGGACCTGTCCTCCCCTATGGGATTGCTGATCCTTATATAGGGGGTCCCCAGGGTCGTACTGGACGTGGACTTGCACCCGAGTAGGACTCTGGTCTCCTTAAATGTCGGGATTGACTTCCTAGTTTAAAGGGAGTCTTCCCTTCCTAAGAGGGGTTACCTTGTCGCCCAGGGCTCTTTACGGGGTACGCTGTACCTTCCTAAAGTCCCGGGATTTGGTATACGGATACCCCTAATACGCGGGATACCATACTATTCATCATCACTATCTTTCTCCTACCGCGACAAGCTTCTGCCGCGCCACCGATTCCCTGCCATGGCATCTCACAGCAGCTACCGTCGCTGCCGTGACTCTGCCACGGCAACTCCTTCCCCGCCGCGGCAATGCCACGCCGCTGCTCCTTCCCGCCACGGCAACCGATCCCTACCGCGACAAGTCTTCCCCTACCGCGGCAAAATTTTCTCCGCTGCGACAGCCCTTCTCCCCGCCACAAACATACTTTCGGCATCCCTCCCCCTCTAACTAATCAGTGCCACCTCAAAACCCCATCTGCCGCAAGGTGCCCTTACAGTACTTCTACGAAATCGAAGCATATACCCATCCCGAATCTCTTCCAAATGACTTGAAATTCTACCACCAACTTCGCTAAGCCATATCGTGAATATATGCACATATATACTGCTTTTGGTTTAAGCGCTAAAACCCTAACGCAATAATACCCTAGTTCAACACCTGCGCAGTACACGCTGATGTGCCAATGGCACCTTACCAACAAGTAGCCCAAACCAAGGTGAAAGGATTTCTGAGAGTTTCCACAATCTCTCCATCTGGCCGCGCCCTAAAACCCTAGATCCGAGCTTCCGATTCCTTTCTTCCTATTTTAATCCAATTCCTTCCAAAACCCTAATCACGAGATCTACCACTCCTCAACTCCTCCAAAAATTCCGAGGAAAATTGTGGGACAACCTAATAATATTCTTAACTCAATTATAACATAAAATAGTGATGTCTAACACAAAAATAATTGCATACGAAGTTAATAAACTCTAGGACAAAAGTCGCATTGAACGGCAACCTATAGAAATACGCTTTCATGGGTTCTCCCTGGCCGCTCACGCCCACCCATCTCCAGTTGACTCTGAGCCAGCTCAGCATTGGCCTTCAAACGAATAGCTGTGCTAGGGAACGCCAATCGGTGCCCAATTAATTTCTTGTTTCCCCGCACAGTTGTCACCCCAAAGCCAGTTCTTACATTTACTTGAAAACCATGCTCGGAACAAGCCAGCACCATCAGCAGCATGAGCATAACGTGGCTAGTATTTAATTTCTAGCTTGAGCAAGCAATGTGCCATGCGCTGCCTTTCCCTGCCATTCCAATTTAATGCAGTGACACCTCCTCTCCTTGCAATAGCTTTCAGCGTCTCGTCATTCGGCAACATAAATAACAGCAGCCTCAAGCACTAGCTAGACACCTCATTTACTGCACTCCCTGCCAGCTCAAACGTCGCACGGTGCCCAACTCTCCTATGCTCCCTGCTCACCATGCCACCTCCCCAGCTGGAGCAGTAGCCGACGCCTACTCTCCTTAATGTGCTATGTTTGCAATAGCAGCTAACCGAGCTACCCCATCTCCTCATACAGCTTCATAGCATCAACCAGGATCTCTTCTTCATTTAATTCTCTTCTACTCTAGTCGGTACCACCCGAGCCGCTCACCTCTACTTCTTCCCCCAAGACCAGCTTCTTCTGTTGCTCCCCTTGCCCATTTCCTTCGCTTAAATCCCAGAGGCGAGCTACTCCATCCCGCAGCTGCTCCTCCCTCCTGCTGAGCCCAAGCCCGAGCACCTCCTCTAGCTCCCTTAGCTCTCATTTCCCCAGTTCCAGCTTCCCCAACCGAGCAGCCAAGCCTCTTCTCCATCCACTTTCTCTTTCCCCCTCAACTCCTCTCCAGATCTCGTGCTGCTCCCCCCCGCCGGCCGAGCACCGGCGTGACCTTGTCTCGCCGGGCATCCACCGCCGCCATCGGTTCAGCTCAGCAGCCGCCGGCGGGACCACTCCTCCTCGGCCGTCGCCGCCGGCCAAGCAGCCCGCGCAACCGCCGCTCCGCCTCTGCCCTACAGCACGCCACTCCCCAATCCCTTCCAGGCCGGTTCACTGCGCCCGCCAACTCATGCTCCTAGCCTTTCCAGAGCCGCCAACCGAGCTCAGGCCGCCACTGGGTGGGCCGCCGCCCCCTTGTTGGCCGCCACACCGGGGACCCTCCCCTGACCTCCTACCGCCGCCGCTAGCTCCTCCGGACCCCGCCAGCCGCGCCTCCCCGAACTTCGCTCAACGCCGCCCGAGGGATTCGTCACCGTGCCGCCCTCACCTAGCGCCGTTGCTCGCCGGTGATAAGCTCGCCAGATCCGCTGCCCCTTGCCGCCGACTCCCCCTCGCCGGGGCCCCCTCAACCGCGCCGCCGTAAGCTCTTCCCGAGCGCCACAACCCTGGCGCCCCGCCCCTCCGTTCCCGTCGCTCCCGCGCCCTTGCTGGCCTGCCACAGCTCCGCCCTGGTTGCCCGATTTGAGCACGCCGCCGCACCCTTCCTCTAGGCCGTGCCAACCGCCGGTGGCTCTTTTCCCCTAGCTCGATGCCAACCGAGCACATGCCGCCGCTTACTTCCTTTCCTTCCTTTCCTGCGCCACAGCCGAGTTCATTTGTTAAGCAAATGCTACCGGTTTAGGCACCCTAACCACCTTCCAACAGCCGGGACCCACGGGTAGTTAAGTGAGGACCAAGTTTTCTCTCGGTAACAACTCAAACCAGCTCCCTCTCTTTTCTAAAATCATGCACATTGTTTTACCCGACTAATAGTACCATCTATAGGATTTTCAAAACATTTCTTTTGGAGAATTCAAATTAAATACGAAATCTTAGGAAAAGTAGGATATGAACGATGGGTGATTTTAAGTGATCCTTATTCAAACAGAAACTTCTAATATCAAATCGGGCATCTTGAGTCCAATATTAATTTTGCAACTTAAATACTTTTGATTTGGTAACATAATTAAAGATAAAACTCTCGGCCATATGCGGTCGGTTGTTAAATATTTCAGGGTGATCTACACTCCGATGCTAGTTATCGAGCGCTTAGAACATGAGTTGGTAAACCCTCTGATTTCCTTAGAACAAGTATTAAGCTTAATCTTGGCTTTCCCTTAAGAACAACATACACATACATACATGCCAAATCTAACCAATGAAAGAACAGATACTTAACTGGGTCTGTCACGATTAGCTGATAGAATCTTGCCATGTTTTACACCAACCACCCTAGGATGATTACTGGGAACACTAATTGTTAGCTCATGGTATCCATCTACTCTTTTTAAGATAGCAGTGGTGCATATATATGTGCATATGGTTGAGCATATAGCTAATTCCGTTTGTATAGCTGCAAGAGCTATGTTAATGGAGACCCTAGACTCATGACCATGCCAAGTTGGTGTCCATTACCTTTGGTTCTGAACACAAAATCAGAAACCCTAAGAATCACATCATCCACTTAATACCTAGCTAATCGCACCTAGTGGTATAAGTGCAGCCTATAGTCACCGGTGTGTTTGTAGTTGCAACCTAAGTCATCTTGTAGCTTTGAAACCCTCAATGTGCATGTCTTGGTTAAAGACCAGTAGTATGCCGTGCCCCTCTTGACCCATAAAACCCCTAGTCCCGTTAAGGAAGTTTCGGAGAGAAAGAGGGAAACTCTAACCGACGATGTGCCGTGAGCTGATACTTCCCGTCAAGATAACATAATGCACTCAACCCTAACTCTCTAAAACTGCTTAAAATCAAGTGGCTAATCAAAAGCGTTATGATTCCATGTGTCGTTGTTTCTGTTGTTACATCCAAAGTTCTCGGATCTTCCTCGCCCCATTTCTTATTCGGTACTTTCCCAACGTGTAGTTCCGACGTTACGAGATATCACGCGAAGGATTCCGGACGATTGTCAAATCAAGTTCAAGATCGAGAGCCGGCCCAACACCGCCAGGCAAGCATTCCCACTTTGACCATGTTGAATCCCATACTTGTGAACATTAAGTATTTTGTTTGCAAACCTGCATGCTATGTTTATCAACGATATTTTATGTAGTTTTAGCTATACCCGATAGATGCATTTGAGCTAGGGTTGGCTATCCGATTCCTTGTAACCCTAGTTGATTCGTCGATTGGTTTCCAACCGACAAAATACTAAGGTTATAGGCAGTAGCCATTGCTTAGCCCCGCTATAGTTAAGACTAAAATTTTGTTTGGTTAATACCAACCTTCGGGTATGGGGAATTAAACCCGCGGATAGCGTATGTTATCCGCGGTGACTTTTAAAAGAAATGTTGCGAAGATCCAAAATAAAGTTGGAGATGATTTTGGTTCGGGTAAGGAGATAAGGTAGTTTGAAGGAAGATGAAGTAGCGGAAGGCTACACGGTGAATGATGATAAACTGGAGTCTTACTCGAATCGGTTAAGGACCGAACCTAAGTGCCGCTGAATCAGTTCCCCCACCGTACGTCCACATGTCCTTTATGGGAAGGACTTGACTCGGTACCCCGCCTAATATTAGGGTTCAGACCCGTAGGAAGTAAGGAGGAAGTGCTAGGTAGGACGTGGGCCCCTAGAGAATTCCCACGGCTCTACATGGGTCGAGATTCTTAGTGAGCTCCATCTTGGCGTGGGTGAAGATTCGACACAAAGATGAGCGTTTCTCCGGATTGTGGTGTCAGGCTACCTGGGCACAATCGGAGTTAGGGTAAGTCTCATTTAGCGGGTCCGGCTCTAGTGTGAACACGGGCGAAAGGTCTCGTTGTAATAACCCTGGCAGTATACTTGCAAAGTACTCCCAAGGTGACTTACATCCTGTGGGTAAAGCCGTACCACCTCTGCAGAGGGTTAAAAACTATTCGAATAGCTGCGTCCTCGGTCATGGACATGAACTGGTAAGGACACACACTGGTTAGACTGAGCTTTGTTTGTGAAAGCTGGGAATTGGGATTAAGGACGTGGGCATGATGTGTCCACAGTGGGCAATTTTAGGCCACGCGTCGGTGGTAAGGAAATTGCTGAAGTAAGGAAATTCGCCGTATTGCCTGAGGTGGATGGCATACGGTCTCCTGATGGAAAACCTAGTTATCAGATATGCAGAAACTACCGTTCGATGGATGGTGCCATGGACGGTGAGTGGAACTATCGGTAATAGGTTATGAGCTGATTAGCGGTGTTTATCGCATGAGATGAGATGTGATGAGATGTTTACTTGAAGTACTTTAGATTTCAAAATACTTTTACAATCTACTTACGTGTATTTAAAATAAGAACTTACATTTCCGCACAACTTGCAACTTAGGTTAGAGCTATTCCTTGATCTATTCCCTGCATGGAATATTACCGTATATTTCCTCCTGTGGGAATACCTTGCAAGTACATTCAATGTACTCAACTGGCTTGTTGATTTGGCCAGACGAAGGAGACATCAATTTCGAAGATACGTATATGAACGCGAAAGCTAGGGCGTAACCCCAGTCAGTTGCCTGTCGGGATTTGGCATATTGCTGGGCCACATCATCGCTTGTTTTTCCGCTACAAGTTTATAGCCGTTGGGCTACAGGTATCAGACATTCGGCCTTTACGGCCTATGTACTTAAATTCGTATGTATGTCGATGATATAAGGTTAACTTGTGTGTACCGGCTACTGATCCAGGGACCGGTACAGTAATCACAAGGGAGTATCCGGCTTAAAAACCGGGTACGCCACAGCTTGGTATCAGAGCCATACTGACTGTATGTTAACCCTAGTTAGCTTGGCCATTAGATATAAACCCTAAGTATAAACACTATTTTCATAAAAATGCCTCAACTCAATATAAGAATGGGTTCTATTCTCTTACCCTTCTTAGTTTCCCCTCTTACCTATGTTGCCCTACGAGAAACACAGAGTTTCCTATACATTCTTGTCTACTTCAAAACCTTTAGACTATGCTAGCAAAGTAAGCAACGAGACCCTACAGGTGGAACGCAGATGATCGCCAACCCCACCGAGAATCAAGACGGACTACATCAACGCAAAGTTTAAGAAACCCGTCGAGACTCGCTACAACCAGGTCAAAACCTACCGCATGACCTTCCAACTCATGACGTCAAGAACGTGGGAGTTCGCGAAGGAAACACCGCATTAAGTGGAAGAGACTCGTCAGCATGTGGCACCGATGCCCCGCCAAGGACAACGACCCCAAGCATCGACCGAGTGGATTAAACCCATGAGGTTAGGTTACTAGACCTCGCTTGTCGTGAGCAGTGAGATAGGTACCCCTCTTAGTTCAAGCTCTAGACGTCCTTTGCGGTATATATGTAAAATACCCTACGATGTTCTTTGCGACGCATTCGCTATTTCATGTTTTCTTGTTTGCTTGCCTAATGTGGCCCGCACATATGTCTACCGACGCATGTAGCAGTCACATCCACTATTGAGTAGTCAATATTCCTTACCTTGTCTTTAGGACACAGTAAGTCTTGCTGACCCCTCTACTCCATTCCCTCCTGGATTCCCTCCGATGCCACCCTTTTCCGTCAGCCTTGTGTCACTTCCTTCCGACAGTTTTGGCTTTCCCTTGTCCCTACGCCACCGACCAGATGAGACGTAAGCTCTTGCCTTAACCTGCAATAAATTCCCTTGAATTTTCTGTTGACCCTCACACCACCGACCGGCTATATAAAGCATTATCTATGTCTTTACACCTCACCACCGTGCAACTCTCCACTCACCCATAAACATTTTCTTGCCGGTAGCGCCTTTCACTCCCTGTGCATTCCTTCCTTGTTCGTAACCCCTTTCCACCAACACAATGCTTTACGGTACCCTATACCAGGAAACCACCGCTGATGAACTCGCTGGGTTCGTTCACGTCCTGTGGACCGTAGCCCGACAAACCCTTGGAGCAACTCAATGCCCTAAGTACAGCGTGTACTTAGGCGATGCTCCTGGCAATCTGCATGAATTTTGGGTGACAGTGCATGTATACCCAGACAACTCTGCTCTAGGCATGCCATTTGGTTTCATCGGAATAACCATGCCCACCTCCACGCTAGCCATTCAACTGGTTGCATGAGAAGCTGTCTTCCGCCTTCGCCAACTGGTCCCTAACATGAATCAACCACCATTCTCTTTCTATCCTGGCGGTACTCCTAGAGAAGACACCGGACACACAAGCTTGCGCCCAGAAGAAGATGACACAGTGAAACACCTCGCCCTGTACGCCGCTGCTCAACACGATCTGCTTACCCAGCTGGCAAATTCCTGGCTTTTGGCACAAGGAACTGGTGTTCCCATACTTTCCCAGCTCCTTTCTAGCACTCCCTCGGTAACAGTTGCTTTCGTCCCTGATATCGAAGAGTAGCCGCTACCAAGAATACCAGCTGCGAAAGGAAGCAGTAGCCGCTCCAGAAAAACTACGGCTTCTCAAGACACTCTAGCCCCTCGAAAAGCAAAAGCCCCGCGACTTGCCAGAGGTCCTGCGTATTCCAGGGCCACTTGTATGTGCCCTCAAAATTCTTGATGAAGGCCTCTTGGAGGTCCTTCCAATCATAGATACTGTCTTCGGGTAGGCTGTTAAGCCATGCCCGCGCCGAGCCTTCGAGCATCAAGGGAAGGCTGCGGAGGGCGACGCGCTCGTTGCCGCCGCCGATGCTGCTCGCCACCAAATAGTCGGCGAGCCAAGTCGGCTTGACTGAGCTGTCGTACTTGTCAACGCCGTTCGCGATCCGGAACCAGTCCGGAAATGGCTCGGAGCGGATCCGCCGGCTGAAGCACAACGGACCGGTAGAGGCCGAGCCGCCCGGCTGGTTAACCTCGCTGCCCCGATGCTCAGCCCGCGTCTTGGCCGCCCGAAGTCCTTCAATGTCGTCCCGCGCGTCACGGGCATTGTTTGCCTGGACTCGGGGAGAGTCGGCTCGGTGCCGCTCCGCTTGGATTTGGTTGATCTCCTGTCGGGCGTCGGGGCGTCGATTCATGGAGCGACTCGGTTGCGACGAGCCTATGGTGACAGGGCGACTCGGAGCGCGGAAGGTTGACTCCGCGCGGACCTGGAGTCCAGCCGGTCGCGTGCCGAAGTAGCCTCATTTTGTTGTTCCACCGCCGTCTTCATCAGGGTGACGACTCGGCGATAGGTCTCCACTGCAGGGCCATCTATCGGTGGCGGAAGCGAATCGGCCAGCGCGGCCGCTACAATGAGGTCTTGCACCGGAGTTTGATAGACCGGGACGCCATCCCGCTCTCGAGCCAAGAAAGAGTTGCGGATGTCGTGGCCCCTCCGAGCGGTCGATGACGTGGCGCGCCGTGGGTGCTGGTGGGACCCGCGAGCCGGGGCTCCGCCATATTCACGTTCACGCGCCTCGAGAGCTGCTCTCTCTTGGTCGACATGATCCCGCTCCGCCAGGATGGCCTGACGAGAAGGTTCGATGGCCCTTTCTACCTCCGACTGGCCAGTAATGGGCGTGCACAAAAGCTCGTCCATTGCTCTGGCCGTCGCACCTAACGTGCCTGCGGCGTCGGCGGTACTAGGTGCGACCATGTACACTTCGGCCGTGGAGGCACGGCTGTGTGAACTCTCGTACCCGTCGGATGCGGAATCCAGGACGGGCAGGAGTGAGTCGGAGCCGATCATGTCGACGAACTGGGAAGACTCCTCGCCGTCATGTGAGGACCCCAAGGAGTGCTTGGGTGCCGGCTCCACCGTCGGGCAAGGAACCGGATCCTGAAGGTGAAGCCAACCGAAATCATCGGCCAAGAAACGCATGCTCCCGAAGGAGAGCGTCGCGCCTCTTGGAAATGCGGCGGAGGCAAGGTGCTATACCGCGTGGCCGAACACGAGCCTGCCGCCGGTGATCGGAGAAGATCCCGCCTGGATCGCAACTCTAGCATGCGCCTCCCCTACCTGGTGCGCCAACTGTCGCGGGGATTTCACAACGGTATACATTTCTAGTAGGATTTGGGGGGTGCAAGAGGATGATCCGAGGAGGGTTCACACGAGAGATTTACCCAGGTTCAGACCCTCTATCGAAGAGGTAATACCCTACTCCTGCTGGCTGTTTATCAAACCTCGCGTGAGGAAAATTTTGAGTACAATGAGGGTGGAGTTATTTTTCCTATACTCTAAACAAAAATGTCGGTGTTGCAGCCCCCTGCACAGGTGCCCTGGCCTTGCCTTATATAGACCCGGCAAGGCCTAGGTTTTACAGCTGCCGAGTCGGCCGAGTCGTGGTAACGCCACACTTGATTGGCGCCTTAACTGCACTTATTGCCTCTTGGTAACGTCCGACTTAATGCTATAGTAACGCCTGGACTTGATGGCACCCGGCCGTTACTTCCGAGAGGAACCCGTGGGCTATATTCGGCCGAGTGGGCATCCTGCCGTGGATTTGGGCCATCCTTAGTGTGTTGGGCCGACTCCTTGTCTTGGGCGTATCCCTTGGGGATCCCGCCGTCAGCCCCTATAGTTCTATATGACTATTTCTAAAATCATCAACTATATGATCAAATCGTGAACCATGTGATCATAGATGGAATTCAGCTTCCGGGACGCCGCCGGTAAATTATTCTAACAACTTATATACCTAACATACTAATAAAATTTTCAAACACTAACTAACAGCTTATATACCTAACATACTAATTTTTCTAACATTAAGCTAACATGTTAATGCTAAGCTATACAAGATAAATTTCTGAAATTATTTGTGTTCCAACTAACTACTAAGATAAATGGACAATTTTTTTTAAAATTAGGGTTTACCTAAACGACAAAAAAACCGCGACGCCGCTTCTCTTCTTCCTCTTTATCTTCTCTTCCTCTCCTTTTCTTCCTCCTTCTCTTCTCTTCCTCTCTTCTTCCTCCTTCTCTTCTTCCTCCTCTTCTCTTCCTCTCCTCTCTCTCCTCAGCCCGCGCCACCGCTCACCGCGCCGCACCTCGCCTAGCCGCCGGCCCCCGGCCTCGCTTCGCCTAGCCGTGCCGCCGCCGCCCACCTTGCCACGCCCACCGCTAGCCTCGCCTAGCCGTGCCGCCGCTCGCTTCCCGTGTGCGTGTGTGCCGGCGCGTGCGTGGCTCGAGTCAGGCTTCAAAATGCCGACCCGGCCAAGTCGGTCACCCAATTGCCGACTAGAGGAGCAAGTCAGCCAGTCCAGTGCCGACTAGAGGCAAGTCGGCCACCCAATTGCCGACTAGTATGTGTCGGCCAGGCATGGGCCGACATAGATATTTTCGGTCCGTCACAGGCCGACCCGTGCAACAATTGGCCTTTGAATAGCTGATTTGGCCTATTCGGCAACTTGGCATCCAACCAGGGCACATTTTGAAATTTTTTCATTCTGTGCTCTACTAGAAAAAAAATATTTTAAAAAAAATTCGAGAAAAGGCTGGCCTAAAAGGAAGATGATGGCAGAGAAAAACCCGAGTGGACTAGAAAGCAGGTCTGTTTTTTCTCTTTTTGAGAATACGAAAGTAGGCCTGGTAGTCCGAATGGCTGTGGGTAGTGGGAGGCTCTAACCGCTCAGCACACTATAGAACACACTTGTATCCAATCGATCTTCGCCCATTTGAAACCACTAACCAGCCTCTATACATGACAGCCCTAAAGCCATGTGGGCCTTTTCCCTTTGTGGGTCTGTGGCCGTTGGGCTTCCATGTTTGTCTCTGTCATTTTTTAGTGAATTACTAATAATTACTTGATCGTTTGTTTGACCGGAAAGTCAGCCGCTCGGCCAAATTTCGTTAAGAAGACATAATTTTTATGTACAGTTTACAGGGAAACTAAGAAAGATTGCATCTCAGAGAGGGAAACTAAGAAAGATTGCATCTCAGAGAGGGAAGCAAGTCTTCTCTAATCGAGGTCCTCTTTCACAAAAAAAAAGTAACCTCTAAAACTATAAAGGAAACATCTTGAAAGATTCTTCGATTGTGCTCTTCCCAAACATTCCAAAGAACCTACATGATAGTCTCGCCAAGAAGTTTCCACTGTTCTCAACATCCTTGCTGCCCTTTTTTTGTCCCACCAAACATTTAGGAAGTCGTCGTTGTTCGTAGGATTGATTGCGACGCTCATCTCAGTGTGGAAATGATGCCCAACACGCGCTGAGAAAAGATGCAGCCACGGGTTAGATGCTCATTGATTTCAAGCTCCAAGTTGCATAACCTACACACCTGTCTACTGTAAGGGCTCTGGAGTGCAGGATGAGCTATGTGAAAAATTTACATTTCGACTCCACTTTTGAGCTCTAGACCTTGCCCATCTCAAACGGGGCTGGCCATGGCGAATTGGGCACTATAAGCCGACCCTGTAGAATACTGGTCATTTGAAGTCCAGAGCCATGAGATGGAGTTCAGCCTATTAGGGAGCACAATATCACAGGGAGGTCCATAGTTACACAAACTCGTGAATTTGAACAGTATTTGTGATTGAGCGTAAGGACTTCTCCACAAGTTGTCATGGAGCTCATGTTGTACCATTCTCCGCTACCGCTGGGCTAATGCATAAATGGACGGTGCCAAATCCTTCGGTACCATTCCATTAACCCATCTATCATGCCAGAAACTCGTTTTACCTCGGTCACCTAGAGTGTATTCCATCGCGAAAAGATCCATATTAAAGCTATTGCATGGGAGGGTCAAACCCACCCATGCTCTTGAGGGGGCGATCCATTGCAGCCATGGCCAACGTAACCGTAGTGCCCGGCCAAAAAGCTCAAGGTTGAGAATACCAATGACTCCGAGCTCTTTTGGCCTATACATCGGACAAGTGAATGACCCCCACTGGAGTGCTTCCCATCGTAGCCCTTCCACAAAAAACTGCTCCTAATTTTGTCAATCTTTTGTATTGCCCGTTTTGGGAGGTTGAATATCGTCATGTGGTAGATCCCTATGGCCGAGAGCATAGATTTGACTAAAACAGTCCAGCGGCCCTAGGAGATATTTTTTTCCCTTCCACCCTTCTAGCTTAGATCTCATTATATTAGAAGTCAACCCTTTTTAGCTTTCGAGGTGGAGTGAGAGGCCAGGTGCCGATCTTCGTAGGGAGACGTTGGATGATGGAGTTGACATCAATATTGTCACATCTAATCACGAAGATCTTCGTCTTGTCCAAATTTGTGACGAGGTCACTAGCCTTTGCAAAACAATTAGAATCTCTGCAATAGTTCTCAACTCATTTAGATCTAGGCTTGTGGAGATCGCAACATCATCCACGTGGACAATTAAGGGAGAAAACAGTTCGACGTAGATATAGAGATTGCAAATAAAAGGTCGTCCCAAAAGAAAAAGGCAGCGTGAATAAACGAAGAGCGATGTTAGAGCATGCTTTCCCTGGATCAGTGGATTAGAGCACCAGCGCGCCATGGTGATCCCTGTTCCCCAGTATCCAAAGATAACTCGTTACCACATCTTCCTTGAATCCCATCGTCCATGCCTTGCAGTCAGTAAAAAAAATATTGTACACGAAGAGAGAGAGAGAGGACCATTCCATGCATTCCTATGACCTGTCTGTCATCTTGCTCTTGCTAGGCTCGGCTGGGCTAACCATCTGAATTTTCCAGAAAGTCTTGCGAAGACATGGTCACCATGCGTGGTCCAACCCAACCCAAACATCGAAATAAATGGCGCTCGCTTACAAATCTTGGCAGGACACTGCAAGCACGGGGCCAAAACTGGACGTTCACAGTTCCGAGGCCTGCGTCTCCCTGCCCTGCTGCGCATTTACCACCGCCTGCAAAATGAGGCTCTGCTCCAGGCCCAGAAGTAAATAAGCCTGCTGCACCTCCCAGATTTGTCTTGGGCCAGCAGCCCAGCCTACCGGGCAGTAGAGACGAAACAAAATGCATCGTTCCGCTGGCTGATTCGGCTCGGTGTTCAACAGCCTGCAGCTCAGGGACCATCCGGAATTACGGATTGGATCCCCAAGTGCTGCACAGCTGTCGACTTGTCCTAGGATGGTGCCATGGCAGTACTGTCATAGAATTCATGGCATCATTACTGTGTGCAAATCTGTCAGGGTGCTCGTACGCTTGCTGGCTGATCTGTAGAGGGACCCTTTTACCACCTCTGGTCCTCTGACCGAGAGAATGAAAACAAACAAAATTAGTCTGAGAGACTCTAATCCTGGAATTATATTAAACCATTATGCAGTATAGAGGCTGCACTGTTACAAGAGAAGAGACCTCACTGATCCTGTTACAAGAGCTTTGTCCTCATTTACTTGCACTGTTGCTGAACTCATTTCCCTCCAAAAGATGGGCGTACATGTCTCAGACGAACACGAAGTATAATATACTACACTACTACAGCGTAGCTACTAGCTGGCTACAGGCCTGAGTACGCATGCTGCATGCATGTGATGTGACTAGCCAAACATAACAGCACGTACGGCTCGTAAATCCGATTTGTCCGGGCAAAACCGACAAATGCGAAACTACGCGGTCCAGCCCGATGAGTCCAAGTTCCGGCAAAGTAATCAATGGGGCTAATCTTGGCGGCACCCGACCTCTAAAGATCGGAACCGAAGCAAAGAATGGCCCGGCTTGGCATACGTTATGGCAGCACACTGTTATGGCAGGCTTGGGTCCGAGCCCAACCTAGATAAGCCTGTTCTCCTGGTAAATCCGCTAGCATTTTAAAATAGTGAATATACGTTCTAAAAAAAATAGTGAATATATACTATCGTCACTGATTGCTGTGGAGGTTGCCTGTTCTACATCCACTAGGATACCAGATCATCCCAGCAATTAATGTATGTGCACCTTGGATCAGCACGAACACTTCTTTTCAGGATGTAGAGACAAATTTCTTTAACGAACTACATCAGTGCCGTCTCCAGGAATTTGGGGCCCCAGGGCGAAATGTAAAATGGGGCCCTAATATTTTAAAAAATTATATAATTTTTATAACTAAAGTATACTTTCACATAATTATATAACTTCAATATGTGTTTGTACACTATAATATTTAGAAATATATTAAACATTAATGCTAAAAAGAGTAAAGGTAGTACTAAAGTAATAAACTGACCTCATGTTCTACTGAAAAGCATCATCCGTCTAGTATTTCTTGAAATGAAATCTTCAATCATATCTTCATAATTAATCTTCTCCAAGATATCATTTTCAAGTGATATTGTCGCCAATCCATTGAGTCTTTCTTGCGTCATAGTAGAACGCAAGTAGGATTTCAACAACTTCAGTTTAGAAAAACTTCTTTCCGCAGATGCAACAGTCACAGGAATGGTTAACAAAATTCTATATGCAATAATAGTAACAGGATAAAAGGGAAGCTTCTTCAAAAACTTCAGAATGTCAAGAGGACCCATAGATTCCTTAAGTATTTCCCGGACAAAAACTAACTCCCGAAACAATTCCTGTCCGTCAATATCTTTATGTTCTCCACTCTTAAGTGCATCCTCAAGATTAACACAAGCAGCCATCAAACTCTTATCATCCAAGGATTGCAGCCTATCTGAAGTGAACAAGAAACCAAAAGTTTTTTCATACCCCTGATATTGTTCAAATCTCCTGGTAAGTGAAGCTATAGCTTGATCAACAACAGGTATAAAATAATTGACCCTAAATGACTCCTCTGCAGATTGTGCATCAATAGATGCATCATCTGTGTCCTCATCAAATTGTCTTTTCTTTTGATTTTACGCTTGGTGCGGAACTCTGGATGAATATCCATCTCCATTGCAATTTCTTTTGCAGCTTACAATGCTTTTGAAAAGCCCGTTTCTCTATACTTCATGAAAAAGGAAATCAGTCCCTGTACAGACTCAATTGCAATATCAATAAGCATATCCTTTGATTGTAGCTGCTTGCTGATCAAATTAACAGCAGACAATATTTCATACCAGATGATTATTGCCACTAAAAAATTAAAGCCACCAAGTTCATTTTTCGCCAATGATTTAGCTTCACTACTTGCTAATGGATCATTATCACTTTCAGCCACTCGTAGTAAACCCTCCCTTATTTCTAGGATTTGAAACCTTATAGCCTTAACACTATCAATACGACTCTCCCAACGAGTAGATGCCTTAACACTATCAATACGACTCTCCCAACGAGTAGATGACAATGACTTGAGAGTCAATCCTTTTATGTTATCTTTAAGAATTTGCCATCTTTTAGTAGAATTAGCAAATGTTGTATAGATGCGCTGTATAACTCCAAAAAATTCTGTTGCTTTACGACAAGACTTTGCCATATCACAAAGTGTTAAATTTAGACTATGACAACCACAAGCTGAATAGAATGCTCTTGGATTTATATCCAAAAGTTTTTTTTGTACCCCTTGATGTTTTCCTTTCATATTCGACCCATTATCATATCCCTGTCCTCTCACATTATCTACATCAAGGTCAAGACTCTTAAATTCCTCTTCTAGAACATCAAACAATCCTTGGCCAGTGGTATCATTCACATCCAAAAAACCTAAAAAAGATTCTTCAATGCAAACAGGATCTGAAGATGTATCAACATACCTTATTATCAAAGACATCTGTTCTTGGTGGCTTGCATCAGGAGTACAGTCAAGTATAACTGAGAAGTATTTAGCTTCTTTCACCTTTCTAATGATTTCAGACCTGATTGCAGTAGCTAGAAAATTTATTAACTCATTCTGGATAGAAGGACCAAGATAATGATCACGAATTTTATCATTGGTGATGCGGTCAACATGCTCTTTGATAACTGGGTCAAATTCAGCCAACATTTGAACCAGTCCTAAGAAATTGCCATTGCTGTCTTGGTACAATCTGCTATTACTGCCACGAAATGCTATATTATGTTCTCCAAGAAATCTTACAATCAAAAGAATCCTGAGCAAAACTTTTCTCCAATGTTCCCTTTCTTTTTCAAGTTCTCGCTAAGCAACTTTATCAATTGTTTGATTATTCTGCAACCTGAGACGCAAGTCATACCATGTAGCCATATTTGTGACATGTTCTCTACTAGTTTCATGCTCTTTTAGTCTATGAACAAGATGATACCAGTCACGGAAACCATCATTTGCTAACTGACCTCTCACATGCCCCCTTTTCAATAATTTGCAGCAAAAGCAAAATACTTTGTCAAGGTCTTTGCTGTATACAAGCCATTCTCTGTCACACTTTTCTCCATTTGAGAGAACTCTAGTGTACGATGATGCAGAAAACCGTCTAGACAAATTGTCTCTAGGACCATGCTCAATAGACAAGTCTCTTTTAGGACCCATTTGCAGCAAAATATCTATCATTTTAGTATCAAGTGCATCCCAAGTTCTTGGATCAAATATATCAGGCTGAAGAGAATTATTGATGCCATCGGCAATATTAGCATCATCACCATGACCATGACCATGACCATCATCAACATTAACATTTGGACTTTGATTTTCAGAATTAAATTGAGATTCTCTGACAACAAATCTATCAAGAGCACCCTTTTGAGATTCAGCTGCTGCATCTAGTCTCTGTTTCTTTTTACGCTTTTCCCAACCAGAATCATACGTCCTATTTCTAGAAGACATGATGAGAATAATAGTCTGCTTCAGTCACTTCTGAAGTGGCACGAATAATATTATACGCGCCCGTCCAAAGAAAAACAGCACCAATCTGCAGAAAATCAGTCATAAACGATAGTGACATATATGATGTTCTTTTTCCTTGATAAACGAACATAAGCAGGCTTACGTTTTCTGGAGACAGTATTGAAAAAAAAATAAAGTAATAGCCTTATAGCTAATGAGAACGAACATAAGCAGGCTTACGATGCTTCTTGATAGATGGTTGAATACTTCAAATCTTCAATTAATTGACCGCAAGATTCAATGAATTGGATACTCCAGAGCAGCAGCTCAGCACGGCAGCACTGATCAATATCCAAGTGCAAGAGGCCAGAGGGCAAGACGCAAGCATCAATGCATCATCCTCAATTACCTTGCTAATTCCAGCATCCGGCCGCCGCCATGCGTCAGTACGGGGAACGAATTGACCGGAAGCCGAGTAGTCTGGCCGATCGCTTAGTTACGTATCGCCGATTCGCCGTCCGCAGGAAGCCCTACAGTCTGGCCGGAAGCCCTACGTTACGAGTTTGATCGGGATTACAAAACAGAAAACAGATGTGTACATGCAGAGCCTGTGTACATGGGTTGCAATATGGAGGCCCTAAGTTTTTGGGGGCCCTGTGCCGTCGGCCACTTCGGCCCCCCTGTCGACGGGCCTGAACTACATATTAATTGAGAAATTCTAGGTGAAACGGCTAATTAAGAAAACAGTAGGTGAAACAAATTAAAGCCAAGTTAAGTTAAACCAACTTAAGCAAGCAATTAAGCATCGCTTAACAACTAATCCCTCACCAAAGGTTCCTTAGTCTAACGTGCCGAATATAACTTCCATCTGGAAAGAGACGATGTCTTACGAAGCATGTAATCAAACTTTTCTAACTTTAATTAATAATATATATAACATTATTTGGAATGATTAGGTGAAAATAATATCATTAGATTTATCATGAAAAATATCTTTTTAATGCTATAACTTTTATAATTTTTATTAATATATTTATGTATGAAGTAACAGTCAAAATTACATATTGAAGAATATGTCCAAAATGACGTATAATTACAAAGAGTCCTCCTGTCCTATAGTATCGTGCTACAAGACATGCGTGCAGTGAGCTACGATCGAGTAGAAAACATGGATGCTGCAGCTAGATCAAAGAGAATAAAATTATTTAGCATCTTCTGTTTGTTGCGACGTTGCTTCACACTGCACTTTTGCATGTCGTATGTATGGTCGCGTGCATCGCATGATATGATCGATCTGTTCATTCCCCGGGCCATGAGCTATGATGTGTACTTTAGCGCAAGTTGGCACCCCTGTCGCGTGGACGCTAGCAGGGCAGCTGCTGCTCGATCAAAGCAAGCTGTTCGATCTCGACGACATGGAATTTAGCCTCTAATTAGCTAGCAGGGTCGTTTTGATTGCTGATGTGGTCTCATTATATTCCATCTCCGATGTTCCAATCAGAGCTTGATCCGTTAATCGTGATCGAGAACTGTTTTATAATCGGCCTCGATGGGAGTACTCAACATACGGACCACTACCTACAGAATTTTGAGCCCTGGTTCTTCACTGTCCGAAGAGTACTGTCGTATATCGAATTCGCGTCAGAATTATGTGTGCCTTGTCACGGGGTCACAGGATCGCTAGTTTACTAGTACTACTACCACATACAAAAACAAAATTTGAAGTGCCTCTGGAATTTGGTCTCGTGAGATTCTTGCACGTTTCTGCCTGTTGTTCCAACGGTAAATGCGTGCATGCTCCGTGATCTGATTCGCCAGCACCGATGCACGCAAGCATGCGTGGGTGAAAATGGTTGGATACTCTTCGACTGATTGTTCGACCGATAGACTCTGGTATTCGGTAGAAAAATCAAATAATCTTTCAATATGGTTTTAAATTCGGATCATGATTTTCGGTTATGAATATGGATATAGTTTAGACGACCGTATTTAAAAATATCTAAAATTTGATCGGATAGTATTTAGATAACTCTTACTCAATTTTTCAACCAACATATAATGGGCTAGCTTCACCAACAAGCAAACCAATATAACTACATAGACGTGGATTCTGAATGTGTGATGTTAAATATGGACCCTCCTGATAGTTAACTGGGAGTCGTTAGTAATAAAAAATTGGTGCCTTGTAACTTCTTCATCTATACTGTAAATCGGTCAAATGATATGTTCATAGCTCGACAAGATCTTAAACATGTTTTGGTGTCATCTAACTTAAGATTTAGAATTGTTTTGATAAGTGTTGTCCTTTTGAACAATATTTATGTTTCAATTTTTTATGTGAAATCCGACAAAATATTCGCTACCATACCATAGGCGGCAGATATCCGCTCCCTATTCATGACCGACATGATTCTGTCCATATTTATATCCACTCCCTGCCACCTCCGGTTCTGAAACCTAAAAAATATGGTTGAGAATATGAATTAACGATATCTGTTCATATCTGCTCCGATTTCACCTTAATGCGTGCGCTCCCAACTGCAGTAACGTAGGAATTCTCAAGGGATTTCGCAGGACTACACACAGCAAACAGTTCAGTTTGATTAAGAATCGAGAAACGAATCCCTTCACGTGCAGCAATAGATGATAAGAATTCAGAAATATCTCTACACTACGTCACGACACCTACATCAACGTCATTTTGTCCATCGGCATAGACCCAATACAACGACATGGTATCTATCGGCAAAGGTCTTTGCAGACATAAAATAACTGTCGCCTATACTGCTGCCGGCAAAGGTCTTTCCTGACAGATAAACTTCTGCCGACAGACAGTCTGACGTTGAAAATTTTGATCTTCGCTGACAGATAAATCTTTACCGACAGCTGTATCTTTAACGGATGAACCTTTCCCAACAGTTATTATAACCAGTGACAGATAGTTTGACAGCATGTATACATTTCCCGACACATAGTTACATGCCATGCTTTGACCAGATTACAAAAAGGCTTTTTAATAATAATCGGAAATCTCATAAATCATATTGGATATCATAAGCTGTAACTGATTCTTAATATATCCATAGATTCCATCATACATGTAATCACATCAGGCAGACAAGCAACATATTTCTTATAGGCATGGCTCGTCACCCCACCAACCCCCCATCATCGGCGACTTCTTGCCACGGCCGTTGCATGGCTCGTCTACTTCACGAGTTGCTTGCCATCTCTTCTCCAAGCCTACTTCATCTACGGCATGTGGCAGAGTTGGAACCGCTCTCTCTCTTCCCATAGTTTCACGTGTGGTGTTACGCTTTTGCGTTCAACCCCGCACAAAGGGGTGGTGAAGGAAATTCTGGATCTACCCATGCTTTTGGAGGAGGACGTGGAGGTGGTTGAATACTTTGGTCAGTTATGGTCGTTCCATCCCCTCACCCACCAGAAGCTAGGGTTTCTGAGCTACACCTTGCGCTTGTCTGGATCCACTACGATCTCTTCGCTTCGAAGAATTTCAATCCAGTAGAATGCTACCCCGTTTGTCTTGGAGACCAGCTTCTTCCAAAGCCAAAGAGATTCAGCTTCACCAGAGATTATTGGGGGCACAAGCAAGGACGAGAGAATTTGTTCAAGCCCTGGCACTACACCACAACACTGAATTCCCTACTGACGTCTGTCGGCAAAAGTCACTATCGCCAACAGACTGTTGGTCGGGAAAACTTCTGATGGACCATTGATCGGGAAAACCTATATACAATGACCGACCGGTCGGTCGGGAATACGAGAATATTTAGTGTCGAATTGTTGGTCGGCAATACCCCTATACGCATCGAACGGTCGGTCGGCAAGCAATGCCGACCAACTGGTGGTAGCTAAATGGGCCGACCAGGAAATACGCGCGTGGACGAAATTTTGTAGCGCCAGCCTGCGAAGGCTCCCTCGTTTTCTTTTCCTTCGCCCCCAATCCCCACGCCCTTTGGCTCAGCCGGCCGCCTCTCTCCCTCTCGTTCGTTCTCTTCTTTCCCCCGACACCTCTCTCTCTCCCCACCGAAACGCCGTCGCCCTGCTGCCTCGGCCGTCTCCGGCGCTCTCCCATGCCGCCGAGCTCCGGCACGAGTCCGCCCCCGCCTTTCTCCCTCCACTCTGCACCGTCGCCATGCCTCTTCGCCTCCACACGCGCTCGCACTGCCAACCCTAGCCGAGCTCGGTCGCTGGCCGCTTCTCCCGCCGCCAAGCACCGCCTCGGGATCTATTTTCTTGGATAGGTTTTTGTACTACTTTATACATGCAATAAACAATAATCTACAAAATTGCTTTTGCAGCCTAACATGCTAGTTATTGATTTGGGAGAAGTTTGCCTCAGATTCAGAATCTACAGGTAATTGACATAAATTGATTGTTGTGCTTCAACTTATTTTCAACTAAACTAATGTATTGTTTTCTCACTTTTCTTTTGTTAGTTCTCTGACCAATTCAGTCGGTTTTATTTGATTGTGTGTTAGTTACAACCTAGATACTGTAGGCACATCTGTTGAGTGGCTTGTTTTGTGGTGAGCTGGACTAGATTTTCAGCTGCTGGAAAGAGCGAACAAAAGGGTCTTTTTTGCTGCTCCCCTTGTTTACAAATACATGCCATTTCAGATGTCAACTGGTTTCCATTATATAAGTTTGACCATCATCTAAATTAGTATTATGCAAGTACTTTTGACTACAGATTTTCTGGTATAATTTCACATGGGTGAATTGCATATCCCACTAGGGTATTCGGGTTTGGTATATTTTCTATCGCAAAGTAGATAACTAGTGATACCATTGCCTGCCAGCACCATGCGGTCGCCGGCAGTAGTGAAGAAACCTTATTTCCCGTCTTTGCTGTGACATGAGTACAGTTAGGTCGAATTGGATGGCAGATAGCAAACTCGACATCTTTGTGATGTCAAATATGCAATTTGTTGGTCCTACTCTTGTTTGCTGCTCTGAGAATTGTCTGAAATTAATTTACATCTGTTATTCATATATGTCAGATAATTGGTTTACTGTTGATGAGAAGCCACCCATTGCACATGCTAAGTTAGAGATCTTGGAAGGGGCTGATATGAAGTCCTCTGATCCAAATGGTATGTTCTCAAGCAAGCATGTGTTCACATTTCTTTCAGGAAAATGCCTCGTATTTAGAATTTTTAAGTGAAATGCTCACGTGTTGGTTCTATGTGCAGGATTGTCAGATCCATATGTGAAAGGCCATCTTGGACCCTACCGTTTCCAGACAAAGATCCATACGAAAACTCTCAACCCCAAATGGCTGGAGCAGTTTAAAATACCAATAACTTCATGGGAATCACTCAATCTTCTTTCTCTTCAAGTTCGAGACAAGGATCATATCTTCGATGACACACTTGGGTTGGTCTCTTTTATAGATAGCATCTCTTATAACTACTCAAATAGTAGTGTCCTGGATTCATCTTTCTGTGCAAATACGTGGTATTCTGATTGCTTTAATTGTTCCAAGCATTGTTGAACATTTAAGTTGTTCTCGTGTAGTGATTGTTCCATAAGCATCAACAAATTTAGAGGAGGATAAATATTGGTAGAGTGATAAAAGAACCTTAGGATATGTCATCAGCTCGTTGTTTCTATGAAGTCCTTAATTGCAGAGAATATTATAGCATCAAAGTTAAGAAGATGTATAAGATTATTTCAGCAAATAACTGAAAGCACATTACCTTGACCACCTTGTGACGTTCCTCTGTTTGTGTAATAAATGAGCTGGCAGCTCATTTTGACATATAAGATCCAAAACAAAGGAAGAAAAATAGCTCAAGTTTAGTGGCAGTTGGATCAGCTAGAGAGTTCACTTGCTTTGAAAAAAAATTGGGAAATCTTTTGCTTCTGGTCGTGTAAGATGTATGCATACTGAAAACATAAATAAGAGAAGCATGGAGGAACAAAGAAAATTATTGGGTGTTCATGTTTGTAGAAAAGGATGCATGCAGTTCCTTAACATGATGAGGGCCTGGGCTGAACCTCTGGCCACCAAGAGATTTGCAGGTACCATGGGTGTGGATTTAGTTGCATGCCACCAGCCCACCACACAAGACAAAACTAATGTAATTTTATATCTACTACGAAACCAAATATACAACATGCCAAAAGATTATAGCTGATAATCAACAATGTGTTTCAGTAAACTAAACGATAATTTTAGTGTTTGAACTGGCAATAGCAATGAGTTATAAGTGTTGTACACTTGCTCTAGTTTTCTCAATGTCATCAGCACATATGCATGTTGCATTCTTGCTTGCAAGTTGACACTGTAGTTTGCTTATAACACCCAATACATTTGATTTGATTTTTAATATATTCAGTATTTGATTTGTTATATATTCAGTATATAACACCCAATACCTTGATAATTTGTCGAGTTTGCAGGTATATGTATATTCGCATAAATTGCCATCGCAGAAGTTTCTTGTCAACACCCTGGTGGGAAGGAAATGCATGAGGAACCTAGTAGCCGGCGGTCCGCATCAACCGGATGAATTTGTAATGGAGGAAATTCCTTGCTATTGGAGATGCTGCACCTTTAGCTTTCATTTTGTAAAACTGGATCTATGTTCTGTCTTTTGACACTCAACCAATATGTCTCATGCACTTAATTATCTTTAATTTTGTAGCAATCTGGGTGTAGTGACTTTGAGAACAAATGAACTATTTGTATGTGTGATGAACTAATGTATGATGTTATCATTTTGTTCGTTGTGTCCTTCTGGATTTAAGATTATGCATGTTGGCAATTGGTGGATTTAAATATACAACTGGGAAGATTATTATCATAGGAGACAGAAAGTCGGTCAGCAAAAGTTACACCGTCAAACAGTTGGTTGGGAAAGGCTATTATCATAGGCGACAGACAGTTCGTCGGCAAAATAATATCTGTCGAGAAAACTATGTCGGTCGGGGAAAAATATTGTTGGTCGGGAAAGATAATCTTACGCTCTCGGACAATCGGTCGGCAAAACAAAGTCAGTCGGCAAAGGCCTTTGCCGACGGGACTTTCAGTGACAGATAATGTCGGTCGGCAAAACCCTTTCCCGACCAACTTTCTATCGGCGAAAGCTGTTTTCCCGACCAACTTGGCTGTCGGGGATCCAGTGTTGTGGTATAGTGTGGAGTGGAACACAATGGTAGAGGGGTACTGAGGTGGAGGTCTGCCACCATGGTACGCCCTGGGGGGGTGACCATCACTGTTCCACGGTGGCTCGCTACCGCCGTTCCAGGGAGCTAGCTCGGCTGCCCTTCTGCTTGCAGCAACTGAATCAGTACCAGAGACCAAATCTGGCACCAATTGTGAATGCTCCAAAGCCATAAGATCCATCCGCTGCTGCCGCCCAAAAGGCGTCAATCCAGATGGAGGCTAGCAAAGCTCCCGCACCGGCTAAGAAGAAGCCGAACCCGCTGCCTTCAACTATAGGGGCAGTTCAACAAATTGATCCCAGGTACTGATCCATAGGTTGCTACAATTGTGGGGAATCGGGGAATTTTGTGGGGATCTACTCTAGACCAAAAATTTGTTCATGTGTGCTATTGTGGGACACCACATGAACAACTTTCCTGAGTGGGCAAGGTTCATGCCGACTGCTCAATATGTGGGAAGTATTGCTAAGGGACTTGGGTTTTTTCCATGTAGAGGTTGATGAGAAGGATACTAGTATGTGGTTAAACTTGAAAAATTGTGGCATCGTGATGGTCACTCATGGGAAAATATCTACGAAGGAGTTGGAAAACAAAATGTTACATAAATGGGATGCCAATTGGCCTTGGCAGATAAGACAACTAGAGGATCACAAGTTTTTAGTTCCTTTTGCCCCTCATATGAAAGTTGCTGATCTAGTGCATATCCCTCATTGAACTTAAAGGAAGGAAAAATGACAAAGTCACTATGAAGATCTTTGCTTGGGAAGAAGAAGTGGAGAGCATAGGCGACTGCAGGAAGTCTAGGTCCAAATCAGAGGTATTCCCCCCATGTGGTGTTCTTGGAAGGTTATCTGTCAGGTGGCTAAATGCTTAGGTCTATTGTTGGAAGTTGATTCTTCTAGGATTTTAAAATCCTTTTATGAGGTATTTATGGCATTTTGTATTTGTGGCTCATTTCCTTTACTGAACCCAAATGTAATTTCTTTTTCATAAATTCTTGGGAATGATTTCAACTACTTACAATTCAAACCTAAATTAGGGCAAAATATGACTTAGTTTAATCTGATAAAATTCATGCAGATCACAATATAGTAAGTACCCTTTGTGAACTTTTACAGATCTAAAATTCTAGATTTGAGTCCTCTGTAATTAAACACCTAAAAAAATAAATAAACATAAAAGAAAAGGAAAATGAAAACTTACCTAACTGGGCTGAGTCCCGGCACAATACCTCACACACCACAAGCCAGGCCTAGCATCAGCCCCGCTTCCCCACCATTGCCTCCCGCAGTTGCTGGGTCAGTGGGGCCTGGCCGTTAGGTAGTCTCTTCCACGCGGCCAGCCATGCGCTGCGCGAGCTATGCGCGTGCAGAGACGGTGAGCCGACGGCCAACTGTCTCGTCTAGCTGCTGTCACTGCTAGCCGTTGCACCAGTACACCTGCATCTCTCCCCACAATCCCATGTGTCTGTTTGTAGTGACAGAGAGTCATTGGAGGCAACCCACGCGACCCAGGTGCTCCGTCCGTCAACTTCGGTTGTCGCCTCTTCTCCACCCACATCTCGTTCATGTTGCAAACACTCTCCATTTCACATCACAGATCTCGCCATCGTGCTCTCCTTCCTGCACTGCCTCTCGGAGAAAGTTGTGGATGCTGTCATCGAGCCCTCCACCGGGAACGCCAACGGCAGAGGCGCTCCGGCAAGCACACAACCACGACATCCCATTACCTCCGAGCCCCACCAGGTGATTGTCACCCTCAAGATCATGCCAAAATGCTCTACCACCCCTCCCTAATCTCATTCCTCTTCCCCTCTTTCTAATTGAAGGAGGAACTGAGGAGAGTACCAGTGTCATCTTCATCTCCCGCGAAGATCCACGGTGAGACGTTCCACACCAATAGTGAGCGCTAGATTGAATGACATTTTTTTGTGGTCCCGAGACTTCATTTTCCCTCTCCAACCCTCCCTTTCCCTTACGCAAGCACCAAAGGCTACCGTCGTCGTTAACCGAGCATCGCCGTCCGCCATTGCTGCTGTAGCCAAGCACGCCGTCTTCCGAAGCAGCCGTCAGAGGGAGTGACGTCTTCCGGGAGTTCAGCGGGAGCTTCCAAACCATACCCGAGGGCCCCGACATGTTCCTCCTTCTTCCCATCAGTAGCGCTACTCCATCGGCCACAGTCAACTCGGTCCTTCTTAGCCTCATCACCCTTCACGGACAGCTTTACAGTAAGGATTCACGTCGATTCCCACCTCTCACTCATCCTTCTTTCCTCTGTCACGGGTGCCCCACTTCCTTTGTTTGGCACCACTTTCGGTGACCACGCAGCCCTCGCCTTCGGTGAGCCACCGGTCTGCTTGACCTCTATAATGAGATCCCAGTGTCACCAAGAGTCGAATGCACCTATCAGCGCGTTCGTGCGTCTCCCGAAACACTATTGCAGCCTTGCACTATCGAGTTCATAATTATGCATCTCATTCATAATTATGCATTTTGGATTCCTATTATTAATTTATTCTCTCGTTTCATTGTTTTTGAGCATTTTGGTGTTTCTTTTTGGTAGAGCCCGACAACGAGGATTATTACAAGGGCAATCCTCCTCAGTTCCAGGAAGTTGAATAGCAAGGTAAGCATACAGCTTAGTAAGATTCCTGATTAATTTATGCTATGGTTCTATTGATGTGAAGATTATGCAAATGACGCTCTTTATGTTAATTATGGTTATTTATATTCTTGAATGAGTTTTTCTAGCATGATTAGGAGTTGGTTGCTAATCATGATCAACAAGGTTATGATATTAACTTTCACTAATAAATATCGAACCTAATAAGTGAGATGTGAGTCAAGAACTGATACTCATGAAGGGATTCAGCAAGTGGATTTAATCTAGCTAATACCGAGTTTGGGTCTTTTCCTTCACCCACGTTGGGAGTGTTGCCGTGGGATAAGATGGTCATGGTCGGCCAACCATGAACCAACAACCCACTAGAGCACTTGCCATTTGAGGATAGGGTGGTATAACCCTACCTCAACTCCACATTATAGTAGGGATTTGGGTGATGTAACCCTATCCCAGATTTTCTTTTAAGTCGTGTATGACTTAAGATGTTAACTTGAATGTTTTGTGGTGGTTTTTCCACTTATAATCAGATCCAATGAGGTATGAAATGAAATGGTTTACCAAGTGGTTAACTTGAATTGTTTTCACATGCTATATTATGTTAACTTGAGAATTATGTTAATTGGGATGAGCTTAAAAAGCATCTTGGGAGTACGAAAGTACTCATTGGAATTCCTCTCCTCAAAAGTTGCAGGTGATTATAGTGTATGTGAATACAATGAAACCGAAAATGTTGAAAGTAATGGCTACTTGCCTAGTCTGCTTTATCGGTTGAATATGGGTTTTATGTGACTTCATGAGATTGTAGTGGCTGCCATCGCTAGCACCTTTATATGTTTACGCTGCTGAACTTATGTATGTTGGGTCTTTATCGACCTTCAAGTTGATTTGTTTGTAAACTAACTATCTGCTCCAATGTATAAGATATGAAGTATGTATCTTGCAAATTCCTTTTTAGAGTTTGTGTTGTGAATATCAAGTTGTAGATATGGCATCCCATACACCATGTGTGTATGATTTTTAAGTGTGTGAGAAAACTATAAAGAGTTAGTATTTGTCTCCGTCTCGCTTAGCGGGATTGAGCGAGTTGAGTGGCCCACTAGCTATGATGTTGTGGCCAGCTAGGTTAGGGTGTGGTGACTTGTTCCGCTATTCGAAACATATCTTAGGATCCTCTTGGTCAATCTTACCTAGCGGCAAATGAAAGGAATGCTAAGTCTTTACAGGGTTTTAAAATTTATTTTGGTTTTTTGATATGCAAATTGTTGATTGGTCTTATGCCAGATGTGAGTCATACGACAGGTTCATGTGTTGAGCTGGGTGAGTAAGAGCCATGAACCGCTGCGTGTCATACGACGACGTGTGTCGTACATAGAGGGGTTTGGTTTGGACCCTAGGCCATTATGAGCGCATACGAGTGGCATCTCATATAGTTAACAGCTCGAGTCACTGACCGCAGTATGTCGATATCTCATTTAATTGATTTAAATCTCGAGCCCTGACAATGATTTTTGGTCTGAAGCTGATAGTGTCTGTTGTTGAGAACAGATTTTTAGAGAAAGATTTTACCGAGGAAGAGGCTAAGGCGACTATTTTTGGCTGTTATGCTGAAGGAGCCCCTAGGCCTGATAGCTGCCCCTTCCTCTTTTACCAAAAATGCTGGTAAATCATCAAAGGTGACTTGCTAAATATGTTTAGAGATTTCAATTCCAATTCTCTTGTTTTTTAAGACTGAACTTTGCTATTCCGAAAGAAAATGATGCCAAGAATTTAAAGAAGTCAGACCTATTGCTTTGAACAACTGTAGTGTCAAAAATGTCTCAAAAGCTTGCACTAACGGTTTAGGTCAATGTGATGAACACCTGATCTCCCAAAATCAAACGGCCTTTATTAAAGGGAGGTTTATTTTGGAGAATGTGGTAATTGCTCATGAGATTGTTCACAAGGTTTATAGTAGAAAGGAGGAGGGTCTAATTTTAAAGTTAGGCTAAGAAAAGGCTTATGCTAGAGTAGATTGGCACTTTCTAGACTCTATGCTTAAACTAAATTTTTTTGGCCCTAAATGGATAGCTTGGATGCATACCTTGATGTATAAAGGCTCTGTGGGTATTAGGATAAATGGTGAGGATAGCCATTTTTCTGAAACAGGTAAATGTCTGAGGCAGGGGGTCCTCTGTCCAACCTCTATTATTTTACTTGACAGCAGATGTTTTTACTAGGATGCTTCTAAGGAAGCAGAGAGGGGTCTCATTTATGGGTTGTTAAATGATTTTAGTCAGGGAGGGGTGGTGAGTCTGCAATATGCAGATGATACCCTGCTCTTTCTTAAGAATGATCTGCATGATGCTCAGAACCTTAAGCTGTTTCTATCTGTGTTTGAACAACTATCTGGGATGAGGATTAACTTCCATAAATGTGACTTGGTGCCAATTAATACTCTTCAAGAAAATATGACTGGGGTTACTCAGGCTTTAGGATGTAATATTAGTTCCTTCCCTTCGAAATACCTTGGGATTCCTCTGCACTATGATAAGCTGAAAAAGGAGGACCTCCAACCAGTTGTTGATAAGGTTCTGAAAAAAGTTGCTGGGTGGAGAACAAGGCTTTTATCCTATGGGGGAAGATTGGTTCTTCTCAAATCCTGCTTAGCTAGTATCCCAGTGTATCTTCTTTCTTTCATAAAGTTGCCTAGCTGGGCTATCAAAGCAATTAACTCTCACATGGCTCATTGCCTGTGGGGAAATTATGAATAGCATCACAAATACCACCTAGCAAATTGGGGGCTAGTTAGTCAGAAAAAAACTATGGGGGGTAAGTATTCCTAATCTTAGAGGTATGAACTCTTGCCTTTTGACTTCTTGAATTAAAATTTATAATCTGGGTCAGCACAAACTTTGAAGACAGATTATTGATTACAAATACAATACTAAAAATCCCAATATCTTTGCTTGTAAATCAAACAAGGCCTCCCCTTTTTGGAAAGGCGTTTTATGGGGCAGTGCGGCTGCTAATGTTGGGTATCAATGGGCGGTAGGTGATGGTAGATCGATCAAATTCAGGGATGATCACTGGTTTGGAGGCTCTAGTCTGGCCATACAATACTACGAAGTTTATGTGATTTGCAATGAACAAAATATTACTATTAGAGATGTGTGGGATGGGTCCAACTTGAAACTTACTTTTCGGAGGTGTATTAGTGATAGGTTGATGCAGCTTTGGGGGGAGCTGTGGCAAATAGCTTCCCCTATTATGTTCTCCGAGTCTGAGGATATGATGGTCCAGAAGTGTCATAGTTCTGGAATCTACTCAATGCAATCTTTATATGCTTTAGTTAATTGTCGGGGTGTGATCCCTGTGTTCACCCCTGCTTTATGGAAATTGTCCATACCGCCTACAGTCCATATTTTCCTTTGTTGCAAACAACAGATTGCTGTTCACTAGAGACAATCTGCTCAAGAGGCAATATGTACCTGATACTACATGTCTTTTCTGCTCTGAACAAGAAAGCGTACACCATCTGTTGTTCGACTGTACTCTTGCAAAAATCATTCGATAGAGATATTTAAGATGCTTCAGAAAGATTGTGCTGGAGGTTTCGAGGCTGTGGCCTCGGTTTGGGTCAGTGATGCTAGAAATAAAGTTTTTTATTATAGCGTCTTCGGCTGTCATGTGGGTAATTTGGAACTTCAGAAATGATTCGCATTTTTAACGTGTTACTTGGTCGGAATGAGGTCTTCTGGCAGAAACTATTCAGGATGTTGTCGCGATGGAAGATGCTGTGCCCTGCGGCCAAATTGGGAGAGTTCGAAACGTTGCCGATACTGCTTGAGAACAGGAGGGAGATGTCACAGCTTGGGTGGCGAGCAAGCGACTGGAAGCGTTTCTGGGCCTCTTTCTGGAGAAAGTTCGCCACTGCTGTGTTCTTTTTATATCAGGCTCCTTAGAGCTCGGTCCTGTATTGAAGTTTCTTATGTGGTAGCTAGCTTTTGGCTATGATGGAGAGATGTTGTTCGTTTTCTTTTACTCACTGCATGTGACATCACTGCCTGTTACCTTCTATTTCATTTCGATGAAATATACGGGCCGGTACCCTGTTGATCTAAGACATCAGGCAACATATTTTCTATCCAACCATTTATTTCAAGATCTAAGCACATCGATATATTGCATCCTACATATAGTCTTGTCATACACAACACAAAGATGACGTGAACTTAATCAAGCAATCCTTTAATCAGCATAATGAGCAGATGCCCAGCTCAGATTCTACGCCTGCAATAAACTTTTGGATAGTTAAATTATCGAAGTGTGAACTTAGTAAGAAAACAAAGTAAAAAAGGGAAAATATATTATGTCTGAAGTTTACGTAGGTAATCCTTAAATAATAATAACAAATATTTCTCGGTGGACCTTTTTTGCTTTGTACAAATCATAAGATTCAGCCATCAAAAAGCTATAGGGAACATGTCTTTAGCTAATTAGTAAATCTTCATGTCCTCGAACTATTTGACTATTGATAATCTGATGGCCCTAACTCTAGCAAATAACAGATATTGTTAAAAAAAATTTTGTCAATATGAATTGCATAGGTCAAAACTGAGGACTTAGTAATACAGTTTTGCAATTATGCGTCCAAAACAATTCAGAAACACTAACCTGCCTATATGCAAGTGTCTTCTGCATCCGATTTTGTCTGAAGTTGTTTTCTCGAAAAAGTTTTGTCTGAAACTAGTTCTTGTATGAGGAAGCCTCAGACTTCCTCATCTATGTGTAAAATGGCACAAGCAGAAGACTTCAATTATTCTATATCGGGTACAGACCTTAAACAACTTTAGCTAACGGAAGGAAACAGGAGTGACTTTGAAGACAATACTGAGACTAAAAACTTTCATACACAGATAGGAAAAACTTCAAGAGTGAAAAGAAGATACCATTTTGCACTATTTTTAGCTCGAAGACAATAGTGAGACTGAATGTTTGCTTTGCCTCTCTTGAAGATTGGCGGAATGACAACACAACCATCTTTGTTGGCGAGGGGCGAAGGAAGTTCGATCTTGTGCTAATATATGTGCTTTGGAACATTTGAAAAGAGCAAAATCGGCGTATCTTTTAGCACGCCACCTTAGACGTCTTCGATGTAGCTTACCTGCAAAGGAGGACCTGTCGTAATGTAGCTTGGTGAAATTTGTTGTAATGTAGTTCTTTTACCTTTTTTTTCTCCATCTTGTACATTTTGGTTCTTGTTAGCACTATTTCTTCTTAATGCAATTGACACATGTATTAGCATTGTTACTGAGAAAAGTTTGGATCTTTTGACACCTGTACCGGTCATGTTAGAATTTTTGAACCAACTATTAAAAATATTGTAAAAGGAAATTATGAAGTAATAGGTATAATAAATTATTTCGTATAGCAAATAGAACGTTACTTTTCGGAATTGTCCTTGTCATACATTCAACAAGTTGCCCTCGATAGCATGCTAATACATACGAATGAACTATAATAGCAGCTTGTAAACAAACATTCCTGAGACTTTTATCTGTACAAATGGACAATAAAATGTCTAAAAAGGAATGCGAATGCATGTTCACATGAGCACAAACCATCCTCTATCATTAGAAACTGAACTTGCCTGGATTGCAAATAGCAGAGTCCTCTCACCTTTAGCACAAAATTGAGACATACATGATGCTTGGGCACTGTAATATATAAACCTATAGAACACAGTGACAATTGACAAATCAAGTATAATGACTAAACGATTGACACAGTGACAAGGTTGCTGCTGATCTTACAAATGGCATTATTAATCCAATAGGGTGAGTGAAACAAACTACCAGCATTAAAATAGGGGTAAACATGTGCAATAACTCAAATCACAGCAAATAAGCGAAACATCAAATAAAATGTTTGTACGGACAACTATAACAACACATATCTACTGCCAAATCTGAACGAACCTTTCCAATCATTAACAAAAAGAGCATATGAACATTTTGGGTGTAGTATATCCAGGATTTTTCTACTTACAAGGAGATATGAAAGTACGGAGAGGCTAAGTTCTGCATTAGAGAAAAACGTAGTCAAGGGAAAAATGAGAACTATGGGATAACATGATGTAAGCTTCACCATCGAAAAGGTAAATTGGAACCGATCTATTAAGATAAAATAACACGGAGGCAGCTGCTACGATTTTAGCAATCACTGACCGATTAGAAGTAAAGTACCAGAAGTTAACTGAATAACTTGCGCTAACAAGAGAGTATAAAAAGATGGAGGAAATCCAGTGATAACGAGTGGTCATTTAGCTATGATACAGAGGGTAAGTAGCAGATAGGCATTAATCGAAGGAAACACCTGAGATATCTTCGCTCTGCGCGCGTCCTTGCTGCGCATCACATAGGCTCGTCCCGTGAATGCCATGCTAAGTCGTTCCGCCTCGGCGCAGTGTCCCACTTGGGTCACGCGACGCGACAACGTGTCCACAAGCTTCTCGTGGGGAGGTATTGGGAAGGGGTGAGGTTCCTCGTCGAGCAGACCTTGATCGATGAGTAGAAAACTACATCTGTGAGGCATTTCAACAAACAGATGTCGGGAAAGTTGATCTACCAGCGTATTTCACATGCATGAAGCTTTTATTCCCCTTTTAGTGCAGAGGGATTGCAACCTGGGAAGAAGAAAATCACTAATTCTTAGACCGAGGATGAATACAATTCCTTTTTGTGGCTGTTGCTCCCGAACACTAGGTCCAATCAGATGTGGCAGCTACTCCACGCTGGGGTCTAGCTGTCAAGATCTGCCCGAGGTGGCACCTAGTGAGGGAAATTTGAGGAGAATGTGTAAGGAGATGGTAAAGGAAGCAGCCGAGGAGGGGGTTTGGGGCGACGCCGCGAAGGGAGGTCAGCTTCTAATCGCACCTGGAATGCCCCAGCGGGGCTCCAGGCGAGGCAACGATGGCAGCACGATTGGGGGTGTCGCTGCGGTGGGGAAATGGGGGAGGCGCCGACAACAATGGGAGAGGGAGGAGACGGCGCGGGGGGGCCGGGAATAGGGATGTCGCCTCGGGCGAGAGAGCGACGGGCGGCTGGCCGGCCGGTGGAGGTCGGAGCTGGGGCAGGCGGCGCTTGTGTGGTCTCTAGGGTTAGCATCACGAAGCCTTATGGATAGGACGAGGGATCAGGGACTTGGGCGGGGTTTTGTTTTCTGATAGCACGATTGTTTTGCCGCTCAACGCTTAAATTGGCATAACCACCTTGGAACTTCGCCGACACCTGGTCTGCCAACAACAAACCACCGACAGAAAGTCTGGCTGGCAAGAAAAAATCGCCAACAGATAGTTTAACAGCGAATGTCTAACGCATTCTCGACACATCGGTAGATAGTCCGTCGACATTGTTGCTGACAGAGAATGTGTCGGCGTATATGTATGTTTGCTGACAGATGTCTAACACAGCTGTGGGCGTGGTGTAGTGCTAGTGATCACTAGAGAAGAGATAGTGCGCATCACCCCCACCTGTCAGCGAGAGGCTTATCGCCTGCGAATCCATGCGAGATAAGCTGCGCGCATGCCATGGATCTGCACTCTACCAGGCTCCTTTTGCTTACCATCACCTAGGGAATAATATATGCAGCCAAGAGCAAGGTGCCAAATGGAAGCAGCCAAGCCCATGGCGACACCTCGATCCATTGATCGACCAGCATGTATACGCCCCAATACATCCATAGATTAAAACGAGAAGAAGAAGTTTGAACAGTAAGTGATAATAAAGTAAGCATGCACACACGACGACACTACTGCGCACGGTTCACCAACGCATGCGGCATGCACACACGACGACACTAATGCGCACGGTTCACCAACGCATGCCAGCAGCCTGACTCCATGCGCTCGCTAGAGCTAGCTAGAGCTCTCATCGATCGAGCTATCATGCTCATGCATGCATGTCTCTTTTCCCCAGTACAACCCCCTTTCTTCTCTCTCCTGTCCCTCTTTCCGTCTCACTCTCTCTCTACTAACCCGAACGCAGGTTAATTGCCTCTCTTTCTCGCTCTGAGCATGGCTGGGTATGATAAGATTCAGATGAGCTCGGCCTTCTTGACCTTGGAGATGCTCTCGAGGACGCCCGCTGGGGACACGTGACCCATCACCGTCACCTTCTTGCTCTCCAGATCGATGCTAAACGATGTCACCCCTGCATCCAGGCATGCTTCCATGCAGTCAGTAAAATACTGATCCATGAAACAAGAGAGAACAGAATTACTACTTCTACTCCAGGCTAATTCCGTGCATGCATGCATATATACACCAGTCTTCACTTTTCTTTCGTGACAGTCACTGCCTACTGCCTAGCTAGCTCACTGCACAAAAACATGCAACACGTAGTACGTAGAGTTTTGTAATATTGTAGCGACTTGCTATACGTATTGTCGTCACGTACGCATGCACGTCACTATATTCGGCATAACATAGATACCACAGGAGACAAAATTATTCAGGGATTGGAAAGATGTCCCATGCGAGGTCTCTGAAACGTATGAACTTTCAAAGGCTGTTCAGTCCCAAACGTTTCGCACTTTGCAGAGCATTTTCAGAGACCTCTGTAGTAGGCAAGTGCTACCTGCAGCTCTCTGTAACCTTAGTCCAAGATCTCTTCGAGATCAGTTGTTTAATCACATGGATATGTTGGTACTTTAGGGTAACTTAACTACGTACACAAGATAAATAGTTATCAATTCAGGGCGCTTTGAGGACCAGTCGTCCAGATTGTTTGCGTTGGCATGAACTTGCAATTGTACTACAATATTTGACGAGTAGTCCAATGTTTGAGCATCTCTAGTACTAGTACGTGAGTTTGAAATTTCAAATAACTGTAGTAGTATTGTTCATGAAGGTTCTGCAATTACTGCAAATACAAGGAGTTGTACCTATACGGCAGTATATGTCCTGTGTGAGATGGAACTAGCAAACATGCATGTGATCGTCCTCGTGAATCTGTGGGTGTCTGTGGATTTGTGAATACAATGTTACAGTACTCGTGGGGTAGACTATAATGTGTCAAAAGGTATAAACACATATACTATCTCCCTCGTGAACCGGTGAAATTTAGCACAAAAGTCCAATAACATTTCCAATTTCTAGTATTAGTTAGTACATATGTAGGGGATGTTTGGTTAAGCTTTTACTATGACTTTCTCTATTTATAAACCAAAAAATCGAACCAAATATTAAATATCATAAACATGTTTTTCCTGTTTATAAGCCAAAACCAGTGCACCAATAGAAAACATCTTTGAGGTTTTTTCTTGGCTTTTGCAAGATGCAATTATGAGATTGCCCTTATAGATAGCAATTAATTACCTGCATTTGCTACTCAAACAAAACAATCGAAACTGAATTTTTTCACAATAGATAGCCTGCAGCAGCTTTCTTACAATATATAGCTCATATCTGCTTTTAGATAAACCACATCTTAACAAACACCCTCTAAATATTGTGCTTAGATGTGCTATCGGGGCGTAGAATATCTTATTCTACACGTGACCGTAATACCGTGCACACTAGGTCATAAATCCAATAACATATCCATTTTCTAATATTAGTTAGTGTATATGTAATATGCTACTTAGCTGTACTATCTGACAACAAGATGGAGAATATCTTATCTACAGGCAGCCGTAAAACCGTGTATACTAGATAGTAATACTATGCATACAAAATTATAATTTTAATGAAAGAGGTGGTAAATAGTAAATTTCTATACAACATGTTGTAAATATCGAATTATAAATTGTTGTAGAAAATATCGTAAATCCTTATATAAAATGTTGTAAAACCAAAGAATACAGAATAAACTATTCTACACGTAGAATAGAATAGGGTAGCTAATATTGTCCTACCTTATATATTCGGCTTCGTTTAAGGAGTTGATTATAAATTGAGCAGATGTTACAGGCTTGCGTGCAAACGTCATGCATGCCAAAATTCACATGGAGAATTGATAACCTCCGGTAATTTGGTAAACGTTAGTACTTGGTACAGACATACCGTCCATTTTGGAGATATGCTTCCTCACTTTCCCTGCACACCCCTGGCAGTGTATAGCCACCTTCATTACCACCACCTGTGAAGCCACGGAGGGAGGAGATCCCCAGCAGGAATAAACATGAGTAACACAAGCAGTTGCATCTCTAGGCTCTAGCTATGATCTTAACTACAATACTTTGGCCTCAAAAGAAATTAACCAGCACGTCAGAGAAAAACAAAAGGAACAACAGATCGATCTAAAATGCATTTATCCATGGACTATGTCCACAAGTTAGCAATTTCTTCTCTCTCTCTCTCGCTCTATCTCTCTCTCTATCTCTCTCTCTAAACAATATGATCTCTTTTCTTTTGCCACAAAACCATATGATCTCTCACTGCTATCTATCTGTAAAAGGACAGTGTACGTACTGGCCATTATCTACATCTCTACTGTGCTGCAATCTGAACCGCTTGCAGCCTTCTACTCTTCTCCCAGCATAGTCCTTTTTGTTTCTTTATTTGGTGTAAATGTTGTTACTGTATCTCACACATCTTCAGTTTTGACTCCACCGTAAACAAGGGGAAGAGTTACTACTACTACTATTTCCGAGTAAATGTATCCCGGGCCCGCGGCCCCGGCACATTACAGTTGTAATGGTCAGCATCCTTTGAAAATGCAATATACGTTTATAAAGGAGAATTATGTCCTTATTAAATCTAAATGCATATGCTGATGAGATATGAGAGGACAAAACACATGGTTGAAGTGTGTCTGTGCGTGCCATCAGTAGTAGTAGCAAGGATTTTTCTTGAGTTAACTAAATAGTTGGTAAAATTGAGCAGTAGGTATGTGACAACCAAATCTTTGTAAAGAAATTAAATGTGCCAAGTAGCTAGGAGTTAAGCAGATTAGCAAAATAGTATACTACTGGAGCAGAATATATATTTGGTCGGAGCTATGTACTTGGAGGACTTGGTCGCCGGGTGCCGTGGCGGCCGCGGCGGTGGGTGGGGTGCGTGTCCGCTTGGCCGCCGCCATGTCCAGCGCCGGCGTCTTCTTGGGGCTCTTGGTCACCATGGGCAGCGTCACGGCCACGGGCGCCCCACGCCGCCTCGGCTTGGGCGGCACCGGGGGCGGGGGCGGCCTCGGCGCCGGCGCGCCGGCCCGCCTCGACGAGATGCGCGTGGCGCCGGCCCCATCGCACCCGCCTCCGCTGCCGCCGCTGCCGAGGCGCGCGTACCTGACGTCATGCACGAGGCGCGCGTCCTCGGCGATGGTCCGGTCGGCGCGGCGCCCCACGACCATGGACCGCGCGTCCCCCGGCACGCACACCGCCGTCGCCGCCTGCGACCGGCACAGCATCCCCCCCGTCCTCATGTCACCACCCGCGGACAGACAGACTAAAGCTTAGCCTTTGTGCCACACTTCGCAGTGCTTCACCCGACGCTACCCAGCTACCTACTTACGTACTAGATCACCAAGAACTAGCAGCAACGCAATGCACAGGAAGTGAGAAGACGAGAGGGTCTCGCTGGGAGCTTAAAAGGAAGGAAGCGGTGGGAGGAGGACAAAGTAGATGGAATCACGGTGGAATTAATGGGGTTTTTGTATGGTTTCTTCTCTCCCTCCCGTCCTGTTTCTAGTTCTATAGAACCGCTATCTATCTCTAGCCTTTTCCTCTCTCTCTCTCTCTCTCTCTCCTCCTCGGCTCCTCCTCCTCCTCCTCCTGCTGTTTGACTGTTGTGTAAGTGTTGTGCTGCTGGTGAGACAAGATCGGAATTATTGCTCTCGGGCTAACGCCATATGCGAGCCATGCCTGACCTCTGCACTGGGCTCTGGTCTGGTGCGCGCTGCGGCGGCCAACAGCGACAAGATGTGGTGCGGGGTCTCGCTCGGCCAGGCACGTCTCTGACGTCACCCCGCCGCTCGTATAACTTTTCGGTTTTTACTTTGTTTTCTTGCTGCAAGATATACATACATACATACACACACATATATATATATACTGACATGCACACATGGTGGACATGGAGTTTTGCTAGAAGCTGCTGTGTGCATAGGCAACGTTAATTGGTTTTTTTCTTGCTCCCTCTGTTTCCGTGGAAGATGCTCGTTTTATTTTTCTGGAATCGATTCGCATTTCAGTGCGGTTGGCGATATGGAAATGCGTTCAAATCTACAAGAACACGTGTTGGTCAAGCTCAAGAGGTGCTTTGCAGGTTGACAGGACATGCACGTATTTAAGCTAGCATATATGTCATGCAAGCTTTACTCCTTACGACTTCAGAAAATATACAAGAGACGAAAGAGTAAGTATCAGTTTCGATCGAGCTGAGAAAAAAAAACAAAAAGACTTCAGTCTATCTTCTTCTCTTTCGTCACGAGGGACCGAGTAGCCATAGAACGGACGGTTGCATATGCAAATTTGCATAGCTATCATGGGTCTCGTTCCTCCACGGGCACGTCTCTCGCGTCACTCGTTCGTAATACCAATTAGTTGTTAGAAAAACTCTATTTTGATTCCTTGGTCGAATAGTATTTTGGTTTCTAACTTTAAAACTGGATAAATTTGATCTCTCATCTGACTCAGGAAAAAAATAAAAATAATTTTTTTACAGAAAATTGAAATTTTATTATTTACAATAAAAATAGGTTGGGAAAAGATCAGAAAAATTATTAAAGATATAGGAAAAAAGATTTAAAAAAATTAGAAACGAGAAAATATGAGAAGTATTCCAGATGATATAGGAAATTTGAGAAAACTCACAAATAATTTAGAAACATTCGTGAAAAATCAAAAAATAAGATGATTTTTTATGAATGTTACAAAAAGTATTTGCATGTTTTACTGAACGGTTTTCTAGAAAACTTCGAATTCTTTTCCTTAAATTTTTTCTGAAAGGTTTCGATTTTTAACTCCTGGTAATTTTCTATTTTTTCAAAAACTTCTCATTTTCTTGACTTTTGCTTTTTTGATGGATTTTCAGTTTTTTATAGAAAATATATTTTTAAAATTTTCATATAGTTTTTAGAATAAAATCTGTTTTAATTTTTTCCCGAATTTTCTAAATTTTCTATTTTTTTTGACTGGATAGCCACCTGTACAAAAGCACTGCCATGTCATGGATCCAACATTTTGAGTGGGGTGACGGATTAAATCTATCCAATTTTGAAAGCATAGAATAAAGTTTATTCGGTTTTAGAGTTTAGGGACCAAAGTTAAATTCAGACAGAGACAAAGAGAGACTTAAAAAATATATTCCTATGCAAATCAATTAAGCTGGTAGCTGCCTATTGAGTAACATTAAAACCGGGCAGACCCCGAGCCCCCTCATTCACCCGACGATTCATTACGTTCGATCGCCGCCGGACGGCCAGGATTGAGGCGGGCGGGCTCTCGGGTTCCATTTACGTCCAATGCGGGACGGGCAGCTCGGATCGTCTCGGGCGGGTGCCGCGGGCTAGCCTCGCGTGTCCTGTCCAACAGCTGATGCGCTTCATGGACTGGTCGGTGCTGAGCTCGGTCCCACGTGTTGGCGATGCTGTTCTGTGGGAAAATCGGGTGATTTTTGTTCGGGGCTCTCTAGGGAATGGCGGCGGCGATAGATGGGTTCTACGGCGGTGCTTGCTCCTTCCTTGTTTCTTTGTTCCTTTCCTTGTTTTCTATTTTCGATGGCAGGTGCCGGTGGTGCTAGCATAGTGTCGGCTTGATGCTGCCAGCCAGTGGTGGCGGGGGCGTGGATCTGTCGTTACCGACGGGAGGTGGGCTCTCTCTTTTCTATTTCTGGCAGCAGGCAGCTCCTTTTCTCTTGCGTTTCCGGTGCCAGACGGCTGCTTGGTCCTTTTATTCGGGCGGTAGGTGGAAGCGGTGCCGCCTGCGCTTACAATATTGCGTCCACAGGGCGGCCGTCTGTATCGGGGCGCCTTCTTTTGCTGTTAATGCCTATTGTGGCTTTTGTGTGTTACTGAATGGCCGCAGTAAGTGGTTCTCGCCAAGGTTTATCAAGTACGTGCTTCGCTCGGAGCAGGTCAGGTGCAGCTAGCGAATGGTAGAAGCTGCACGGAGTTTTGAGGTGCTGGTGGGCTCCCATCGTTTCACGCTTGTTTCCGCAGGCGGTGGCAGTCTCGATGCTGGTGTACTCACTGTCAGTCAATGCGGCTCTTCGGCTTTTCTGGTAAGTTGTTCTGTCTCGATGTCGGTGTACTGACCGTCAGTTGCTATTGTAACGGTGACGGTGGCTCTTCGGCTTTTCTGGTAAGTTGTTCGTTTGCCACTTAATTGGGTCGTGTTTACTCTGTTGAGTATCGCTGGTTCGGACTGTGCTGGGATCGTTAGCTGCTGTGAGTTTTGGGTTCCGTACAATACCTGCAGGCCAGCGCATGTTTTCTTACTGTTGTGACAGGGCCAGGTGGATGAACAGTGAATGGCCTCTTCACATTCCGTGTGGTGGGTCTGTTGGCTTATATAGTAAGCGTCCGATTGTTCTTGTTTCCTTCCTTCTCCTTTTAGTGTTCTTGCTCCTTGCTTTCACCGGTGCAGTGATGCTTCGTATAGGGTTTCGTCTCACTTAGGTCCGTGCATTGTCGTTTTCTTATACTTGCTATCTTTCTTCATCTTGATTGCCGGATGATTGTGTATTATGTTACGATTTCGTGCTTGATTGCTTCACTGTGGGTTCCTGTAGTAGAATTTTCCTTTGTGTATTTAGTACGGTTCGTCTTTCTAGAAATTTGCTCTTTTTAGTTGTGGCTTGCTTAACTTGTCTTTACTATATGTTACGGATCAGGATTTCGTTATAACTAGGTTGTCCACGGACTTGATATTGATAGTCGTTGCTCACTATTAATGTTTTGCTGTGCCTGTCTGACTTCGCGCTATATTTTGTTCATTGCAACTGTGCTGATTCAGTTCATTTACTGCTCTCGACACGTCTTCTTTTTCCGCCAGGTACTACTTCTATGTACTGCTTTTTCATGCCTGCTTGTTCAGATGTCTTTAATATGTTTGGCTTTTTTTATGTTCATAAATGCAGCTGTACTTCTTACGTGGGCTGTAGCTGTAGATCTGGTGCGTGGCTTATTAGATATCTCGCTATGGCAACAGATGTCAGTTCCATTTCTTCTACGATCTTCGTCTTTGTCTGTGACTCTGTTCTTGCTTGGTTATCTTTATTTACGTTATTTTTTATGGCTATTTATGGTGCTTTATTTTCTTACATTTGGCAGTTGATATATCGTGCGCTTTATTGTAATATTTCCGTGCTCGTACGGTTTTTATATTTTTCTGATTAAGTGAGCACGTTAGATCAAAATGCGTAAGCGTTTGCGCCGTGTTGTTGGGGAGGCTGGCCCTTCAGCATCGGGGTCGGTTGTAGGATTGGATAGATTTCCTATTCAGAGCAAAAAATAGAAGACTGGTAGATTACCGACATATTCTTCTGGGCTATATAATATGAATTATCAGGTAGATTACCGACATATTCTTCTGGGCTATATAATATGAATTATCAGAGCCTAAAAAGGTCAAGTATGTGATCGTCTCTTTTATATATAATAACAACACTGTGTTATGTATTGACCATTCATTAACAATATATATTAACATATTAATCATGCATTGTTAGGTGACAATTTCTTTCCATTGTATCTTGCCCAACATACAAAGGAAAATCGTGCCGCTCGAATTATGCGCAGGAAACAAAAGGCCTTAGTGCGTTTCTCCGCTCATTCTAATACTCATGGAGAGTTATCTTTACCACTTAATCATGATTATATGGAAGCCCTGAAAGGTGCAGCTTTTTGCACCCTGCACCTTTTTTATTTCATAGAATGCCTTTTACCTAATAGGAATTTTGGAGATGTTTGATCTCTAATATGTTGTTTTGTTTAGTTAAATCATTCAGCAAGTTATCGTGACGATTCATATCTTGGAGGCCCATGTTATAAATGCCAGCACTGTGGTGCCTTGTTTTGGTGGGCTGAACGTGTGCAGAAAGAATCTAGCTGGACTAAAAAGTGCGTTACATATACATGCTGCTGCAGTGCTGGTCGGCAAGAGCCTTTTCAGCCACCTCGCACCTACAATTACACGTCTTATGCGATTTGATGGTGATCGCATAGCGTGAATTTATGAACCATATAAGGCAATATAATTGCTTATTTAATTTTACATCCCTTGACGGTCAGGTGGATCAAAGTTTGAACGATGGTCACGGGCCATATGTGTTCAGGATAAATGGCCAGCTGCATCATAGGATTGGTACTTTAATTCTGCCTAACGGTGCTAAACCTAAATTTGCCCAGCTCTATATCCATGATACCAACAATAAAATGAAAATAGGATACGTGCTTTATCTGATGATGGCGATTTAGATGGTGACTTGAACCGAGATATCATTGAAAAACTTCTTGTTATGTTGGATGACGTCAATCCACTTGTTAGACAATTTAGGCTTGCTAGAGATCGAATTCAGGAATATCCTGATCAGCGCATAGCCATAAGAATATTAGGTCCAAAGCAAGAAGGTGATGTTCAATGCAATCTACCAACCTATAATGACCTTGCACCGTTAATTGTTGGTGATTTCGCTATTGAGAGTTATAAGCATGATATCATAGTACATGATAAAGATCATGGTCTATATTATGTATCCAATCTGCACCCTGCTCTTATGGCACTACAGTATCCATTATTATTCCCTTTCGGTGATACTGGATTCCATCTTGGAATGCAGTATACAGATGCTCATCTATTGCCTGCTAAGACACGTAAGATCCTTACAATGTTAGATTACTACTCATATTGCTGCCATTACAGACCTGGACAATATAATCCATATGCATGCTGTGGTAGGCTCACTTTCCAATTACAAGTTGATTGCTATGCATGTATAGAAGAAAACAGGCTCTGGTACCTTATTTTGAAACAAGATGAGTTAAGGTCTGATAATTTTCAGAATATAAGTGATGCTGTAGGGCAAGGGTGCATAGAGGCTAATAAAATAGGCAAGAAAACTATATTACCAGGTACTTTTACTGGCAGTAAAAGGTACTATGTCCAGCATTATTAGGATGCAATGGCCATTGTCTGTGTCCAGGGTGGACCTGACACATTCAGTACTTTCATGTGCAATACAAAGTGGCCAGAAATCTCTGAGGCACTCCGGTATGAGCCAAGTCAGCGTCCATCAGATAGGCCTGACATTGTTAATAGGGTCTATAAAATGAAAGAGGATGAGTTCATTAGTGACTTTAAGAGCTGGGGTGGTTTTTGGCCCAGTTATTGCAGGTACTTTGTTATGCTTGCTACAGATCAATTATTTTTTCTTTAGTTTTGTATCTAGCTAGATAATATCTTTTGTACTTTCAGTGCTGCATAGTATGGAGTTTCGGAAGAGAGGAGTTCCACATGCACATGTTCTTAGTTGGTTAAAGAACAGGCATAAAAAAGAAATGTTAGCTATTATTGATTCTCTTATAAGTGCTGAAATACCTGATGCCATAACTGACCCGCTAGGATATGCGCTCGTTGAAGAATTATGATGCATGGTCCATGTGGTGATAGCAACAAAAATTGCCCTTGCATGAAAAAAGGTGTTTGCTCTAAACATTATCCTAAGTCTTTCCATGATGAAACTGCTATCGATAAGGAAGGTTTCCCTAATCTATAGGCGCCGTGATGATGGTCGATATGTTTACAAAAATGGTCATAGACTTGATAATAGGTTAGTTGTGCCATATAACATGTTCCTTCTAAAAAAATTTCAGTGCCATATCAATGTTGAATGGTGCAATAAAACTAAGATCATTAAGTACCTTTTTAAATATGTCACAAAGGGAAAAGATAGATCACACATATTTTTTGAGACTATAAAAGGCAAGCCAATTGACAGTGAGATAAAAAAGCCACAAGAAATTGATGAAATCCAGCTAAAAGAGCCACAAGAAATTGATGAAATCCAGCAATATTTAGACTGCAGACACTTAGTTCCACATGAAGCATTATGGTAGATGTTTGAATTCTGTTTATATTCTAAGATGCCAACTGTTGAGCGATTAGATGTTCATCTACCTGATTGCAATACTGTGACCTACAAGACAACAACAAATCTACATAACATTGTATCTAATGCTGCTTTTCACAGAAAAACGATGCTTACTGAATGGTTTGTGACGAATCAGAATTTCCCTGAATCACAAAATTTAACATATTGTGATTTCCCGGCTGACTGGAGTTGGGATAGAACCGAAAAAATATGGAAAAGAAGAGCTGCTCATGGTGAAAAAATAGGACGTATTTACTATGTACATCCATCTGCTGGTGAACGTTTCTACCTTAGAATGCTTCTAATGGTCGTTAAAGGGGTGTGTAGTTTTCAGCACTTATGTACACACAATGACATTATCTATGAAACATTTAAAGAGGCGTGTCTAGGACGAGGATTGTTAGGTGATGACAAGGAATGGTATACTGCATTTGATGAAGCTTCAGTTTGGGCCACATCATATCAGCTTAGACATCTTTTTGTCACCATCATCTTGTTTTGTTCTGTAGATAATGAGCGTGCATTCTATAATAAATGTGCTCCATATTTGTTTGATGATATTGAACAAAGATTCCGTGTTTTGGTTAATGACTTGCATTTCACAGTCCCTTAGACGCAGCTAGAAAATTTGTTGATAGAGGAATTAAGCGAATTATTTCTGCGCAACGGTTCTTCAATTTCAAATTTTAACTTACCGCAGCTGTGTTCGAAGGGGTATAAGGGTGGCTCAAATAGACTCATTGAAGATGAATTATCTTATGATTTAGGAGATCTTTTAGAAAATTCTGTTGCCATGTCTTCCACACTAAATGTCGATCAAAGAAAAGCCTATGATCAAATTATTAGTACTGTGATCAATAATAGACCTGGCTTTTTCTTCCTTTCTGGTCATGGTGGGACAGGCAAAATTTTTGTTTGGAATGTGGTTCTTTCATATCTATGGTCATAGAGAAAAATAGTCCTTGCTGTTGCATCATCTGGTGTAGCTTCTCTTTTATTACCTGCTGGTTGGACAACACATTCGCGCTTCAAGATTCCATACAAAATGTTCTCTTATAATTTGGGATGAAGCCCCTATGACACATAGACATTGCTTTGAGACATTAGACAGAACTTTACGTGATATTTTGGCACCGGCTAATGCTGCAGCAGCTATACTTCCATTTGGTGGAATACCCGTTGTTTTAGGTGGTGATTTTAGACAGATTTTACCTGTCATTGAAGGTGGTTCACGGTCTGACATTATTAATGCAACAATAACCAATTCACCGCTATGGGATCATGTCCATGTTCTGAAATTGCATGTCAACATGCGATTATTGAATCCAAACCTATCTCCGGGTGCACAGCAAGAACTTACTGAATTTAGTAGATGGATCTTGGCTATTGGAAATGGTGAAATCCATGAACATGATAGACATGATCCTTTTGCTCCTGATACAGTTAGGATACCACCAGACCTTCTTATTAAACCTGGTGATGATAGCATACAAGCCATCATAAATGCAGTTTATATTAATCTTGCTGCTCACTATAGTGATGAGAAATATCTCAGGAGCCGGGCTATTGTTTTTCCTAATAATGATACTGTTGATGAAATAAACTTGCGTGTGCTAGAATTTACCAGGCAATTCATTTGAACACCTAAGTTTTGATTCTATTTCAAAGATGAATGACAAATTAGGTGATTTTGACGAACTATATCCTACCGAGTTTCTGAACTCTATTGTTATTAACAATTTCCCACATCATAGACTCGTCCTTAAAGTTGGCTGCCCTATAATACTCCTTAGAAATATTGATCAGATTTTTGGCTTATGCAATGGAACTAGATTAGTGACAACAAAATTAGCTGAGCGGGTTATTCAAGCTGATATAATTACTGGATCTAATATTGGTAAGACTGTCTATATTCCTAGGATCACTCTAACATCCAAGAAATCTAAATTCCCATTTGTGCTTGAAAGACGCCAGTATCCTATCAGACTTTGCTATGCAGTGACAATAAACAAAAGCCAGGGTCAGACATTGGACTGTATTGGTATATATCTAAAAAGACCTGTCTTCACACATGGCCAGCAGTATGTTGCAATTTCAAGAGTTACATCTAGGGCTGGACTTAAGATCGTTATTGACAATGGTGATGATGGTTCAAATGAAATGACCTCGAATGTTGTCTATCATGAGATTGTTTCTATTATAGAATCGTATTAGTATGGAACTAATATCTATATATATCATATCTGTTCAGACAAATACATATATTGATCCTATATATGCCTATGCTGTTACATTATTGTCAGTTCAAGGTGTTGTGCTCATCTATATATTATATTTCATGTTGTGTCATTACAGTCAGCACTGCTTCTTTTATCTGAGCTTGATCCCAGCAAGAAGCATGTGACAGTCAGTGTCTCTGTTTCACGTGTATGGGACTATATCAGAAATGGCAAACTTGCCCATGTCGATCTTGTCCTCATTGATGAGAAGGTTTGCTCGTTTCTTACAGATTATTGAAATAGGGAAACAAAATGATTGCTGAGATAGCATCAGGACATGCTCCAAAGTATAAGGATCTTCTACAAGAAGGCAATGTGTATCTACGAAACTTTTTTGTGCAACCTTCAAAAAACATGTTCAGGGCTGTAGATGGCAGATTCATGATCAAAATAACACCATGGACAAAGATCAATCCAATAAACGACGTGCCAGCAGAGTTTTCTTATTATGCGTACTCCCTTACTCCTTTTGATCTATTGCCTAGCCTTGTTGGAAAGAAAGAATCATTTGTAGGTGAGGTTTTTCTCCTTTCTTATTTCAATTTACATTATACTTCTCAATTGAGTCAATTGCAATAGATAATCATCTATTCTTGTCTTTTCGTGCTTGTCATTTAGATGTTCTTGGCATTGTCATAGCAATTTCTGAGCTTCTACATGTTCAGTTGCCTGGACAATCTGCTAGCTCTGTTAAGAGAAATCTATGTCTCATGGACATCGAGTATGCTATTCTCTTGATATATGCAGTTACATTTCTTTCTTGCTTTTGTTTTGCACACCATATATACACCATTTTTGCTTGTACCTATGATCTTAATTCTTCTTTTATGTTCCTGGTTTGAACAGGAAAAATTAGGCAGTCTGTATTGATTACTATAAATCAGTAATTTAAAATTGATGTAATCCTTCTATTTCCATTGACATGCTATTCCATTTCTGTTATTTTCCAGTGGAAGGATCATTGATGTTGCCTTATGGGGAGTCCATGCAAATGACTTTGATGGCAATCGCTTTTACAAGGAAGCCCAGTCAAAGGTCCTTATTGCTCTGCTTGTTGGTACTCTTATAAAGAATTATCGAGGTATGTTCTTTTATGCTTTTGATTAAAAATATAATTTACTTATTTCCTTTTAATATCATTATTTCTGTTATGAAAAATACAGGAAAGGACACCATAAGCTGTGGTGATGCTGCAAAAATTTATATGGACCCTGACATTCCAGAAAAGGAAACCTATTCTTCTAGGTTATAGTCTTACTATTTATGCATCTTCAAATCGATATGAGATCATATAGCTATTTTCGTTCCTCTTATTTGCAATTATTTTATATTATATCATTAGCATCGGCCAGCAGATACCAATTGTTGAATGGATTGCTACTGAGAAAGATCAATACCGCATGGCCTTTCATCAATCAAAACCTGAGAGTGTCAAGATTGAATATTGCTTTCTACAGACCCTAATGAATTCCTTGAAAGTTCTCGTTTATTATCAATTATATTTCTCATATAGTTTCCCTCAATGCCATGTTATTGTGCCTTACATTTTCTTTCCATTGTACTCAGGGAAAGAATATAATTTGCACTGTTACGATCATGAGAGTACAACCAGGTTCATGGTGGTTTCTAGCCTGTTTAGGATGCCATAAAACTGCTTACCCAGTAGGAAATAAGTTTACTTGTAGCGATCAGAACTGTTCTTGCATTGCAGCTGACGCAAGGTAAGTGCATAGATTTTGCTTTCGACAACTTCTTTTGTTTCCATGGTATTTGTTCCCTTATATACATCCTTATTTATCTGCAGGTACAAATTACGTCTTATTGGTGGTGACCATACAGGAGAGGCTCAATTTGTGTTCTTTGCTCAAGTGGCTCAGCAAATTATTGGAAAGAAAGTTGATGCACTGATACGTACCGCAGCACGTAGACCAGATGTTATTCCTGCTGAAATAGCAGCACTTGTGACTCAAAAGTATACCCTTAATGTGAGCATCAATGAAAGGGGCCTTCAGTATGGAGACCTTTCTTTCCAAGTTAATAACATTGAGCTTGTTCATCCAAGATTAGGGGGTTTTGAATTTAGATCGCTTGGTTCTGCTTCAGAACAGCAAACTGGTACTTCCACAGATATAGTGCTTGTTTATTCTCTTCCAGTGATCAGTGAGGTTCGTCTTGTTTTCCTGTGCTGTATAGTATCTATTATCCAACTATTTCATTACGGTCAGTTAATATTGTTTGTGTTTTATCTGCATCTAAATGCATCATGTCTTTGTCATTGTTTGTCTTTTCTGTCCGTTCTAGGTTCAGCCAAGACTTCTTTCTGACCTTGATGTACCTACTGCTGATGATACCACCGTGCGTAAATGCCTATCTAGAAGAGTACTTATGCTTAAGCAATTAATATCTATTTAGTGTTGATAACTTTTTCTTCATAAACTCACTGAACATTTCAGAATGTAAATTTGTAGGTCGAAGGAACTAAGACTGCTAACGTTGATGATCCAAATACTCGAGCACAGAGTGCTCATACCACAGTACAATCTCCGATTTGTCTCGAAGTATAATTGAGCTATTTTCTGGTTCTATATGATTTCCATTTTTATTTCCTATATAAATATTCTTTATTCGCTACTCTTATGCTCATGTACAGATTTTTCCATACTATTTATCAAATTATTTTGCAAACTTAGGTTACTACCTTATTAAAAATAGATTATGCTCTTTGTTTCTTACATAGACCTATGAGGTTACATGTGGATAATATATGTAATATATCATTTCAGCTCGCAAACACACCGCCAAGCGCTTCCAAGCATGGAGATGATGCAACCTCTGTTGGACAAAAAGAGAGCAAGAAAAGGTTATATAGTAACCTTAGATCTACAGAATAGTTTCTTAAAGGATATCAGTGTCGCTATAATTCTTTTTGATATTTACTGGTACTTGATTTTCCTTTCCATAACAGGCCAGTAACTGACTCCAAAAAAACTTCAGCTGCTAAGAAACTGTTCAAACAAGGTGCATTATCTTTCTTTCCATTTATAATTTAATATATATATTTATTTTCTCTTTATGTCCTAAGATAACAGCCATATGCTCTAATATGGACATATTTCTTCTAGCCCTTTCCATGGACTTATTCAATTGAGATATATTTTCCCATTTATATAGATTAATACAATTTATGGCAAGTTTTCTTTTGTTAACTTGTATCGCATTTGCATTGTCATTTGTAGGTGACCAAACTTGATCTGTGTTTCCGGTCCAGGAAAAGATCAGATCAATGTTGCAGTGACAGAACTTTCTTTTGCCTCATTCACAAGACTTGGTCATGGTTGTTTATGTCTAAAGGCTTAGTCTTGGTTATTTATCTCTCCATCTCAGGCAGTGTAAATATGACTATTTCCGCTCTATATTGGTAATTTACTGGGTTAGTTTAGCCCACTTATGGATATATTCGCTACAACGCTTTGCTCTTGGTTAGTTTCCTTTTCCTTTTGGGTTCTCTTCAGGTGCTTCTGCCTGCCTTGTACATGGGCACTTCAATGACTTAGTCACTGATGATATTATCTATGTAAATTCTATGCTATTACTAAGTATGTTCTATCCCTATCTTATCATCCATTGGTCAGTATTTTCCAGTTCAATACCTGTACTTTCTATAGAATTGGCAGTTGAAAATAGTCCATAGATGCTTATATTGCAAAAGCTATCCTTGGAATATGAAAGATTGGACTGATCTATGAAGATCAATTTTCTTGGATTGTGATGACACCAAACTACATACTAATTCTATTCTTGTTCTTTTTCTTCGCAAATACAATGCAATGAAGCGTCCTGTGTTCTCTTGCAATATATCGGTAATAATGATTAATTAATTATCCTATGACCATACATAACCAGAATTTCTCCTTCTATAATAGAATAAAGAAGTACTAATGCAAGACATTGAAATTTAAATATACTCAACACAGGGAAAACTTTGGATCCTGTCTTATGCCTGTAGTTTAATTCGAACGATCATAACATCAGCTTCATTTAGTAAATTAAAGGCCATGTCCTCTTCAATGCAATAGCTACTGAAAGGCTTGATAATAAGAATGTGCGAACCGATTTCTTGAAATCGATTTTCCCTATACGTTATTAACATGGTTAAAGTGTATATGATCATAACTCGAAGCTTCAGCAACTATTACCGGATCAGACAACAAGCCATTTACTGGGCCCTCAGAGTACACAATATCTCGATTCTATCAAAGAAAATATCCTAGAGCATCATTATAACAGTGCATGCGATGTACTTATAGCAGTCCTAGTGCTACCTAGCTAATCCCTAATCGTTCCAACTTCTGTCCTCTTACCTGACCCCTCCCTCTCCGCCATGGACAACGTGCACAGTGACTGTACTACCTTAGCAGTTCCTCTCCAGGTAATTTATCAAAGCACAAGATCTCTACTATTTATTCTATTTTTCTTTCCCTATTATAACTCTGCTGCTTTCTATTGCAGTCACTGCCAAGAACAGATCTATCACGCGAAGATACTGAACCAGTCAATATCAGTCCAGTACCTTATGCTGCTGTTTCACCATACCGGCAACAGAACGAACATGTCTCATGTCCTGCAGGTTTCAATAGAACACTTTCAGCTCGTCGATCTCTTCTTTTTTCTATCGATGATGTTACTGTACCTGACAAAGAAAGGTTCATCCATGTTCCTGGGGTAAGCTCTTGGTCCGTTATTTAGCTGCACTATTTCTATAGCTTCATTTAAGAGATTAACCTTCAAATATACTGATTTTCCAATAAACATTTCATTACTTTCTGGCAGAGTATGAATCGACAACTGTTCCTATCATTTCTTTTCATTCATTCAAAGATTTCTGCATTTATCGATGAAAGGCCTATAAAAGACCTCCAAAATGAAACTTCAGAACTGCATGTTACAATTCTTTACAATACTTGATTCTTTATATCTAAAATGTTATATTGACACAAAACAATTCTATGTCAATTATTCAGATCACACAAAAAGTATACATTTCTCGATAGCTTCTTCTGACAGAAATTGCCTCATCATTGGGCCTTACTATATACTCAATGGGCACTATGAATGAATCTGCTGATGAAATCAGGGCATGGGTAGAATTAGATATCCCACCAGGTCAGATGGAACCAGAACTGCAAAAAATGACTTTCTATAGTGAACTAGCTAAAAACATATACAGTGCAATGGAAGATGCATGTCAGGCAGTGATCACATATTTACTGAAGCAAAGGAACATTGAAATTGATGATACCAACCATGGGCAGATAAATATTTTACGAAGCAAACTTAGGGCAGCGATGCCATTTGAAGATATATATAGAGAACATGAGCAGAAGAAGGCAGCATCCATTGTTTCTCTAAAGAAATCTATTACAGATTTGCTTTATGAACTGCAAGAGATCTGTACTGAACATGCAGACTTCCTTGGATTGGAAATTTCTGTTTCAACTAACTTAGCATCAAAACCAAATGAAGTTACTATACGTTACAGAGGACATATTCCACCAATAACACCATGTGAACATCTTGCATTTGCGTTAGCAAGACTAGCTGGCAAAAAGGTACATGTTCCTCTGATCTTATCTGTCGTAATATAACATGTGGTTTAGAGGTAATCGGATTGAAACTTTCTATATATCCATGGATTAATGACTAACTCATTCTATGCAATTATAGGTTCAGGAAGGGTCACCATCTGCGCATGCAACTTACTAGGATAACATCCCTCTATTACTTGTCTCATGGAAGGACTTAACTGGCGTACCAATTAGTCTAGCGTGTCATCCATTCAGTAGGCTTTTGTTTTTTCCATGGTAATGGTACCACCTCAGCAATATAGATATGTACCGTGCTTCTTTAGGCTCCTCATCTACCTTTTGTACTATGAACAATAAACTACTATCCCGTATCTATTTGGTTTTTACTTCTCTTCAAGATATCTTTGTAAAAAACCGTGCTATGTAATTTACAGCTGTAATATTTTTATCTATATACATTAGTCCGTATTATTACTTCATTCATGTGGTAAATTATTGCAACTTTTCTCAACAGAGAGATCAAGCAGAGATGTAATATTGGCAAAAATCAAAAGCCTAATGCCAAGTGAAGTTCCATCAAATTGATCATTATAGCTCATATAAAGACTTGGCCAATGCTATTGGGCTAACCTCTTGCATGCTCTGAACTGAATATTGAATGCAGCGCTTTGCAACACAAGCAACCTTACTGTTCCTCAACCCACCTCTTTGTCGAACAGCTAGATAATGCATTGTATAATATGAGGACAATGCAAAATAATTCTTTTAAAAAAGTAGCCATTGATGCTCCATATCATTACCATAAAAGTTCCTTTCTTTCTGACATATCAGTATATTTTCAAACCAGTAAAAGAAAAAGGAAATTAATATGAGTTTCAATGCTAATCCTCTGTGGTATACATCAAATAGAAACTAACAGCACCTACGCAAGAACTATAATATTGCCGTGTAGTTGGAATATTCACAACAGTGATTATTAGACAACAATTGCAGCTTTTGAGGGCACATGGGCTTTTAATGATCCTATTAACAGGCACAATTACACAGTGAACTGAATAGAACATGTCTCTCAATGCCCCCTTACTGTAGTCAATAGGAAGCATGATGAAAGTTCCATCACAGATATCTTCACATGCTACTTGAACGAAATTTAAAACCAACCAACCTATCAATTATTGCCATTATTATAACTGCCTTATGGTAGAATACACTAATTTCCCTTTTAATAGCTCATCACCATGCCCAGAACACCCCATTGGTGCTAACAAATAGGTCCGGCACAGCACTGCTTTACAGCTATATCTAATGTTTGTTACAGAGTGTGAACTGCCAAAATAACATCCCAGATCCTGCATAATATTTTACATTTCTTACAAATCCTACTTCCTTCAGCATATAGAGAGCAATATACACAGATAATGCTATGCACTTATAGCAAGTGCATAGTCCAGAGTCCTACTTCAAACATATATAGTTCCAACCAATATATCATACTTACTTATTACTACATATTATTTACATGACTCCTATGATCTGGTCTGAACCAGTGCAACAAACTGGAAGCTCACAAAATGCACATGGCCTGTTTCAGATCCTTTAGCTGAATATTCAGTGTTGGATGGCATTATCTGTTTTGTCAGTTTGATTGAGCTTATCAGTGTTTTCATATATCTTCTGCTCTGTCCATTCGTAAAGACAATCGACCGAATAGATCATGTCTGTTAATGGACCACTCGTGTGATGGACAGAAAGAATGGCAACAGCAGCACCGCAAATGTCATCGCACGCTTCTTGAACAAAATCCATATCGTCCAATAATTGATTGCAGCATTTTATAATTTTTTTATTCTTTCACTTTGCCTCTTCTCAATTATGGTAGATAGCAACTCTCGCTTTTCAAGCTGCTCGTTCTCATGCTCTGCCTTGGCTCGTTCCATGAAATTCATATCGTCAATTTCAAACTTATAGGTCATTTTAAGATCCTGTATTAAAGCAATTGCTGCTGCTTCTTCTGTGCCTTGTTTTGTAGCTTCTAACGATCCCATTGCTTGCTCAAGCCTGCCAGATGTGTTGGCTTCTGTTGTGGCGATAACAGTTCTTGCAACGCTGAAGTACCTGTCATCCTCAGTCCACCATTCATACTCTGCTTCGCATCCACCAAGTTTCTTAATAAGCTCTGCAAGAATCACCTTCCGAGGAATTCTTATTATATCTAAATTATCTGCACATACAGAAACCTTTATCATACCATTCATGAACTAAATATTATATTATCTGCATAACCAAAAGAAATGGCCACAGAGCAATTACTTTATACTCGATTAACTTAATACTTTCCATTATCATATCTAGATAACTATATGAAATAAACAGTCTAATTCACTGAACATACCTCTTACGATGTTAGCCATTCTTGTTGCCTTGTCTTGCAAGAACCACAACTATATCTTGTGTACATATACAATGGATCAGTAACAGGACAGTATACTGTCATACAAAGTGCAACTGAAAAAACGTTGAAAGAACAAAAAAACCAGCATCACACCCCAAACAAAAAGGAACATTTCTGGTCACAATCCACTTCATATAATATTTATCAACCAATCAGCACATATTTATACAGGAAAAAAAGGATATGCCGGTGTATTAATTCCAATTTGCTAAGAAGAACATATCCTGTACTGATCTACATAGAAAATGCAGACAACTTCCCCTCCAGATCTACTAATAGCTGTGCTATACACGAACTTCTTTGTAATGAGCATCAGAGGCATAAAAAATTCTCGTTAAAACGCCTTCCAGCACCCGAATCTAACATTGCCATAATATAAACTTTGCTCTTCCAGTACAAACACCAGCTCTTGCCTTATCAATTTCTATAAAACACAGATAGAGCACGAAATAAACAAAGAAGCAAAAGAATACTACCTTACCGAGAGACCTGTTTTTCCAAGAGCCAACAAAATGGTGCAGAAAAATGCACGGAAATACCACGCCGCTCGACCAGATAAACGCTCGCCTTCAGTGTTGAGGTAGACGACAATGGCCAGATATTTCAGACCCCTGAGTACGGCAGGCAAGACACCAGACGAATCAGCTACTCCACCTATAACCTTGACTCAACCAGAGCAAGGAAGCCTTACAGCAAAGGCCCATTAAAACACGCTCAAAGCCCATCTCAGCCCAACTCAAAGACAGGAGTTCAGTCAGCATCGCATAAAAACGGAGGAGGCACAGACGATTCCTCTCTCTTTAGCTACCATTCCCACATTTCCTTGCCTTTCTCCGCCTCTCTCCAAATCCGCCAGCTCCGTCACCGAGGTGAGACCTCTCCTGCCATTCACTCTTCGATTCCTCTGACACACTACAACAGCACAGGCGCTAAGGTATGGTCACTTTGATCCATCTTAATGAGGCTCTTTTCTTTGGCATTTCATTGGCAACCTTGACCTAGATCGTTAAAATATATGTACACACAATGCGTCTTCCCACCACAGATTAGGGAACTGATAGGCGATGCAAACCACATAGACTTACAATCTTCCTTGCCTACAAATCCGGACAATATAATCTCTATTCTGTTTCCGGGTCCTCTGTTAAACACGCACATTCCAAGTCCCAGCCCTATAGCCAAATTAAACTTTGTTCATTATAGAATCAGGACCTAAGCAGAATATAATGTGATCACGTATTTAGTGTCATAATAAGCCATTGAGTGCTTTTCTAACTGCTCTATAGACTCACCCATTCTAGCATAGATACAATGACAGTACACTGGTTCTCTTCAGAATATAACATATCCATAGTATCTACACAATTTTCCTTTTCTACAAACTAATCTACAGACTTATAGATTTTTGCAGATTTTTTTTGCCCACCATCAATTACTCATAGCACATCCTAATTATGATCAGATCGTTGTCATACTTATTCAGCTCATAATCACAATATATATATGTGTGTGTGCGTGTGTGTATATATATATATATAACATGCCATAGCTAGAATATATATTGTAATCCATCATAGATGTTCTGTTTCTTTCTATGCCATCCAACTATTGTAATCAACCTATCATACAGGGCTACAATTCTATGAACATGAGAAGTATCTAGTCAGTTCTGCACATGATGGTATGATATATCTAGACTCCATGCATGCTCTGATGTTCAGATAGAATCTAACAATTTTCACATCAACCTTTCCAGCAGCCAGTGATTCGAGCAGTGAAGTTATCATGTACATTCGTCATCCTGGTAATACACATAGCGCTGGAAAATCAGTTGAGCCCAACAATATCATCTACATTAGTGATGATAATGGTATATCATACATATTGCTTTGAATCTACATTTCTATTTCTTTCTATGCAACGTCTTGGATATAAATCTTATACTTTTGCTTCATATGTATCCTTACCTTCCAGAGAATATAGACACCTCCATGCCTTCTTCTCCAATTAGAAAGATCAACCCACCAAAGAAAACTATTAAATGAGGTAAGATCATGATACATCTGCAACCAAACATTAACTATTTATTGCCATACTCCATTCCATCTCATATAAACCTCTATAGCTCAAACCATCTTCGTTGTCTATCGCATGGTACTGGGTATATAATCTTATACTTCTTTCTTATACCGATCCTGGCCTTCTAGAGAATGTCGACAGTTGCATGCCTTCCTCTCCAATTAAAAAAATAAAGCTGTCAAACAATCCTACTAAACAAGGTAATATCATGACATTATTTTCCTTTCCTATTTGTTTATACGCTCTATTCAATCTCATATAGTCTCATATAATCCAGTACTTTTTCATTGGCTATAACATCCTAGATGCATAAACATACAATTGGATCTTACACAGGTTGCAAGACCGCAAAAAATTTCCATGCTTCGGTGCCTTCCTATCAAATCAAAAAACCACAGCTATCAAACAAGCTCATCAAACGAGGCAATAACATTATATTATTTGCTCGATTGCATGGTCTGATTTTCTTCCCTGATATTTGTTCTATTTCATGTAGGGCCCTATGGTCCCCTCGAGGTTACAACAGATTGTGCTTGTTTGGAAATGACGTAGAATTGACAAATGACGATGTAAAGCATCTAAAGCAAATAGTTGGTACTAAATAATGTCTAATACCATACTATGTGTGTGAAATGAAGAAGGGGGTCATTGGTCCGAACAAAAGGATGGTAAACTTCATGCTTCTTATATTGCATTGTACAAAAATATATTATATACAACGTTCTTACTACAATGTTCCTATTCTATTTGCAGTACTTCTTAGTGAATTTCACAAAGACGTATCTCAAGGAATTTCTAGATCAACCAATCGACTGCTTACCTATCAAGCATGCAAGGAGCAACACCAAACATCAAGTCCGTCTAATAATGGGACAAGACAAGCAAGCTAACATAACAACTAATTGGCCCATGTTTATCCAGAGCACCCAGCTAAAAATAGGAAATATATGTGTTTTCGCATACAACGACAACAAAAACCATCTATCGCTCACTGTCCATTGTCTTTAATACAGTTAAAGACACCGCATTCGCTCCATTCCATACCATCCATTGTACCATTTCTAGCTACAATAACATGTGTGCATTTTTTGTGCAGGAACTTACAAAGTCCGGGTTTATCAACGTTTTTGAGCAACCATATCAACAACTCCATCCTTCCTTTGCAGCCATCTTACTAGATGCTTGTGGATTGAGTTGTCAAAATTACTTGTATAGACATCCATGCTCAGAACATGACCATATATATATCTCTATATGTATGTGACAATCCTGTATTTGCCATCTAGCGTATCAACTTTTATGTTATTGCTCTATATTACTGCAGGTTATTAGTCTTATCAATAATTTTCATAAATTATGCATTCAATATCCTAATACGACCATTATATGTACTTCATATGCTTAGGATGTTCATGGTTAAGATATTCATGTATGTTATCATATGCAAACAGTCCATTTTGATTGCCATGAGAGAACATAGCTTTCAATTAATTTGATTTTCTCTCTACCAACTGAAGTAATTGGATCTTCATACTCCTATTCCCAGCATATTTCTGAATTTTCCTATTCATGACTAAAAGGTAGGGTCCCATAGCTGACAGACTACACACCATTGCTTGGAGCCTATACGAATCAAATAGAGATGGTGTTGTAGAGAGAAGCAACTATTCTACCCAGAATTTCTCTTAATGAGTTCTTGTACTTGTCTAATTTGTTTCAAGATTAAAGACTTGCATTTTCATGCCTCAAATGATTTGTATAAGAATCTTCAAAATACCATTGTTATTCTATTTATGAATAATTTGTTGATCTATAATACAGTGTCTCAAATATTTCAGGACTTAGTAAAAATCTACCTTTTAATTATCAACAATTTGAGGACAGGCGCGGCAACGTGCGCCTTTCTGATCTAGTGCATAGTTAAAGCAAGGTTAGTCAAGTTTTCTTAGAGTATCTTCAACCTATTCCCCATATTTCACTTCTCATATCTTCATATAAAGAGTCTCTTCAAAAGATTTTCTCTCCATATATTTTTCCTCTCCAATCTACTTCTATATTCAACTCTCCAATATGTTACTAATATCATATAACTAACTTTGTAACAGCTTTATTTCTAACGGCTATATTTTATAACGGCTAAATTTAGTCGATAGTTCATACAAGATAATAGTTCATGCACCCAATCGCTTGTTTGCCTCCATTCTCATTCACCCTGATCCCCTTGTCTGCCTCCATTCTCATTCACCCCAATCCCCAATCATTCCCCTCATTCCCTACTAACCCCTCCCTACCCCACCCTTGATTGCCCCTCCCCCATCTCGGCGTGACTACCCCCTCCCTTCCCTGGCCTTGACTGCTCTCTCTCCCCTCCGGGGCCATGATGGCACGTCCACTACTCCCTCCCCTCCGGTGCCCCCCGGATCTGTCTCCCCCTTCCCTCCGATGTGGCCCACTGCCCCAATCGCCCACCCCCTTCCCCTCTGGATCTAGCGAGTGGAGGAGCTAGAATGGGGGAGGGCAGCATGGCTGATCTACTCCAGAGGAGGAAGCTAGAGAGCGAGAGAGCACTAACCTTGGCGGGAGGGAAGAAGCTGTTAGTGACCGTTGCTGGATGGGGAGTGCTTCTTGCTCGCTAGAAGTAGCGAGGAAACAGGCGGCGGATGGGGAGCCCAAGTGGGGAGCAGGTGATGGGTTAGAGAAGGGTTATGAACCCCAAGTCTCTCACCCGCTCCCATGCTCTCCTCCCACCTGACTCTTGTGCTTTCCCTCCCACCCGCTCCTGTGCTCTACGGTTTCTACCCCTCACCGTCGGCGCCACCACGCTTCCGTTCCCGCTCCTTAACTAGCGCACCTCCAAGCCCGCTCCTTAGCCACCGCTGCTACCGCTCCTCAGCCCCCGGTCATCAGCTGACACGCCTTTGCCTCCGCTCCTCCGCCACCTCCCCCACCGCCATTTGCACCGAGTCGGCCTCGCCCCAGGCGCCAGCCTCCATCCCCCCAGGACCCACCAGCCTCGTCCTCAACACGGACGTCTGTCCCCCAGCCGCCGGACCCCCTCACCCGAGCCTCACCCCTGCCGGACTCCTCCAGCCCCTCTAGCTCGCTGGTTCCGAGGCCCCAAGCTGCTGGCCTCCTCCAGCACTTCTAGCCCGCCAGGTCCGGGCCTCCAAGCCCGTTGGACTCCTCCAGCACCTCCAGCCCGCCGGATCTGAGCCCTCGAGCCGCCGGCCTCCTCCCCCAAGCCTAGCCCGCCAGATCTGAGGCCTCAAGCGGCCAGACTCTAGCCCCAAGCCCAGCCGAGCACACTATGGCCTCTAGTCGGCCGGCAAGGTGAGGTTTTTTTTTGCCTTCCTAACATATGCTCATGAATTGGAGCTACATAAACATTGCTAGCTAGATGCTCATGAACTGGAGCTAAAATGTAAATGAATCTACTCAACTATACATAATATATAATACATTGATACCTGTTGTGCTTATGTATGATTGCTGTAAATTGTGGCTCCAAAAAGAAGAGATTACAGATTGTACTTGTTGTTTATGTATACCATTGTTCATAAATAGTACATGTGCGCTAATAATTAATAATTGCATATAGATGGATCAAGATAAAAACAATTGAAAAATCGATGGGATGCAATGAAGATGTTTAGGATGTATCGGCCTTGTTTCGCTGCATTACTTGCAACATTGGTACAAAAGTACAATCTAAAGTTCACAAGGGATATGATTTGTGTCGAGGATTTAGGAATGTTTTTATGGATAGTTGGTGCCCCTCAGTCTGTGAGCCAAGTTGAGAATCGCTTCAAGAGATCTACTGAGACAATCCACCGGAAGTTCAAGGAGGTGTTAGAATGTTTGAATGGTTTAGCTGGAGACAACATTAGACCGTTCAATCCAGAGTTCACAACATTGCATGAGAGACTTGAAGACTCCAGATTCTCTCCTCACTCTAACAATTGCATTTGTGCAATTGATGGGACACATATACCCGTTGTTGTGACAGCCGACGAGATTGTGAACCATATTGGAAGGCATGGGTATCCAACAAAAAATGTGATGGCTGTGTATGACTTCGACATGAGATTCACCTCTACAGTAGCTAGTTGGTCGGGATCCGTACATGACACAAGGATATTCAAGGATACATTGACTAAATATTCAGAAAAGTTTCCACATCCGCCTACATGTATTTAATTTCCTTGTTATTCATAAGCTCTGTACTAATAGTTCCATTTTCTTTCACTAACAATAGTATATTGTAGGAAATACTACCTTGTCGATGCAGGTTATTGACAAAAGTACCATTTACCATAGTTTTGACAAGGTTGACTACCTAGTGGGAAAAAGAAGTCTTCAGTCATGCTCATTCTTCACTTCAAAATGTCATCGAACGCTCTTTTGGTGTGTTGAAGATGAAATGGTACATTTTACGGAATGTGCCAAATTACCCAATGGAGAAGCAAACACAAACCAAAAGAACAATGAAATCTAGGATGTCTACATATATGCTGCATACACGTTGTCCTCTTTGTTTCTTCCATCTCCAGCTTGCCAAAAGCCAAGGACGGTTTTTCTTGAAGAAAGGGAGAATGATGCAGGAAAGATAATGAATAATAGCATTCATCATGCATACGACAAACCGAGGATGGTTTGTTTTGAAGAAAGGGAGGATGATGCGGGCACATCAGTGATCATTTGTATTTATCAAGAGGACTTTTTATGTTGGAAAGAAGCGCTAAGCCTTGTGGATAAATATTATCAGATGGATTCAATTAACACTTGTCTTATACACTTCATATATCGAGAGGCAGAGCTACTACTTTACTTCTATGATACGTGCAGGACACTTGTTGAGCTATACAAGTCCAAAGTGAAGATGAGACGTGCTGGCGTCCAGCGGGAGGAGAGGGAGAAAGGACCGCGGCACAAGTCAAAATACACAAGTGTCTACATACATATTTGAAACATATATTGAGTCTACTTTGCAACAAATCAAACGGTGCACGATTTGGAGCTTCTAGAGAAAGTTATAGCCATGGAACTAAAGGTTGCAGGAGCTGTCTCAAACTGCACGCAAGAATTGACATACTTGAAGAATCCGGAGCTTATATGGCAAGTATTGGTGGAACCCTACACTATTACAACCATTCAAAGGTTAGTAATTTCATCCTTATCTAGATCCACTCAGATTTGGGGTGAAAAAGGCAAGGAAATAGAAAATGGAAAGGGTTGGGCTTGGTTCGGATTCGGTTCGGACAGCCAGGAGGTCCGAATTTAAAACAGCCGTGGTTTCCCCATACGAACTCCAAATTAGGCAAATAAGTACTTGTTGGAAAGCTAACTCTAAGTACTTTCCAATGGATATATGCCCATCCACAGATTCCTTTCGGTCCGTCCGCAATCATGAAAATAAGTCAGAGGTTGTTTCCAAATAGAGTCTCGTAACTTAGGGAAGTTAGAGTTAGGTTGGATTTCGACCCTAACACTAGGGTGGACGTCCTAGAGTCCATATATACTGCTGTACTCGTGGCTTTTAGTCTTAGACCAGTTTATGCATAAGAACTGAAACATAGCTGTTGCTTGTTCTTTCAAACCAGCGTTCATGTGAGGATAGCTGAGAGAGAATTAGGCGATCGTGTTTGTTCTGCAATCCAAGGTCAAACCGTCGTTCCGTTGGGCATTGGGGACTTGGCGATTGTTACTCGTGGTCTCGTGACGATCATCTACCGATGTGTTTGGGCTTTTTTTGAAAAGTTGAGGGTTCGTGTATTGGCGCGGGTGTTCAGCTAGCGAGATCATCTATTCATACCATCTATCCACGGTTCCTCGCCGAGAAGATCGGGCCACCCCGTATCAATTCTTGCATGTATGACACTCCATAACTTCATTAGAGAGAGTGCTCTACATGACAAGGAGTTTTATAGATGTGATCGTGATGAAAACTATATGCCGGAGAACGTACAACCTACACCACCTGTGGGACATGGTGACCCTCATATGGGAGCGGACCATGGTAACATGAATACCATTCATGAAAATATTGCAAATGCTTTGATAGGAGCATAGAATCAATATGTGTGGAGCATGGTTGTATTTTGAGAGCTATCTTAATTATGTATTGGACTTTTCTGTATTTCTAAATTATTCAATGTGACATGGATATTTTATTGTTCTGATTGTTTCTTTGCACAAATTATTCAAAACATCTAATTCTCATTAAAATCGTGTACTAAGCATGTCATTTGTGCTAAATCAGAGAAAATACGTACAAAGCATGTATAATCAGGACTTAAACATCATCTTCAGCAAATAGGAGTATTTCAGACATTCACCACCAGATGCAGATTCACCAGCCATTCAGAAGCACCCATGCCAAATGGCTCAGCTACTTCCTACCAGCTAACCAGCTATAGCTACTTCTCAGATCTTACCAGGTCTAACTGCTTCTCAATAAGCTGTGGCCCAAACAAACAGAGCCTAAGTCCCCACCAGCTTCCCAGCTCCTCTTCGCGACCAATTCCCTCCTGTGCACGCCGCCCCTACTCCCACCAGCCCCCAGCTCCTCTTCGCGACCAATTCCCTCCTGTGCACGCCGCCCCTGCTCATCACCAGTGCCTAGATCCGCCTACCTCGGGCGCGTGGCCCAGGTCGCACCCTTTCCTGGAGATGGCCGCCGATGCCATCCGCGCCCTCATGGAGGTGTTCGCGATGACGAGCCCCACCTCGATGAACCCGACAGCTACGCCATGGCGACCGTGGTCACGCGCCGTCCTGGAGATGGCTGCCAACAACACCAAGTCGACAACGACAAAGAGTAGTAGAGCAGCCAATGGCCTCAAGCTGCCACTGCTCCCAGATCCAGCCACCGCAGAAGAAGCCGCCGCCATTGCTCCCAGATCCAGCCAATGAAGCCATCATCACCACTCCCAGATCCAGTAGCCAAGCGGTGACAAAGCCAGCGCGTGGTGCACTAACTGTCCATGCCGCCGACAATGAGGGCGCCAGATCCGCCGGTCCTGCGCCAGAGTTGGTGGCCATAGGGTGGTGCTATTTTTTTCTTTTGCAATTTTTCATCATAGATGGGTCCGTGAGAATCATATGTGATCTAAAATGTTTATCATAGTTTCTTTTCTACTGACAGGTCAGAAAACTGTCTATGACGATAATTTCAACTCATCTTTGATAATGGTTTTTGAAGCAGCGCTTCACTCTATCTCCTCTATTGTCGCGCGAGACAGAGTATATCATAGGAAAATAATTCATGTCGCTGACAAGACCACGGGCACGTCTCTAATGTCACACGGTTGAAAAATCATTTATATATTGCTCCAATTCTGCAAGATACATATGAAATTTATGTTCAACTATCATATGCATATGTATAAGGTGGTGAATCGAGATATCTCTCTTGTCGCGGAGATGTCCGAATAAGTTTATAAGATTTTGTTTATGTTTGGCTACAGTAATATGTCATTGCAATTAGGTCTCCGTGGTTCTAGAGCATTACTTGTTGGTTCAAGCGCGTGTAGGTCGGTCAAGCATGGGAGGAGCGTGGCAAAGTGGTAGGATGGTCAAGCAAATTCTACTCATGACTTTTGAAAGCATACAAAAATATGGAATCGATAGTTAGTACTTCACAGTTGAGACTCACAAAAAGGCTTTGCTCTATCTTCCTTTCTTCCATCACTCGAGGTCAAGTAGTTATGGATGGGCGGTTGTTTATGCATAGCTATTAAGGGCCTCTTTCGATTGAAAGTTTTTAAAAAGAATTTTATAAGATTCAAATTTATAGAAAATTTTTCCATAGGGTACTTTGGATCGTACGAATGATATCATAGGAATCTTATACAATTCTTATGAAATGGTTCAATCTATAGTAATTTTGAAGAAATTCTAACATGAGCTTGGATCTCATAAAAAATTTCTTTTGTATCTTGCATGAACCTTCTCTTTTTTTAAATTTCTATAAAATTCCTATAGAGCATACAAAAAACTAGTTTTGCATATTCTTGTATTCTTATTTCCTGTAAGATTCTACAACCTGTGATATTTTATTTCAACGTTTTTCTATTCTTTTGAGATCCTGCGTTCAAAAAGGTCCTTTAAGGTAAAAATGCATGTTGTTAGACAAGACCACGGGTCTCTGATGTCACATGGTCATTAAATCATTTACGTATTGTTGCAAGACACATATGAATTTTGCCGAGAACTGCCATATGCGAAGGTAATTAAGTTGGTTAATCGGTTTCTCTCTCTCTTGTTGTGGAGATGTGCGAACTAGTTTATATGATTTTATTTCTATTTGGTTACAGTTGGATATCAGGAGAGGAGCGTGGCAGGCTGACGACGTATGTATTACTGAACCTTACGTATTTCAAGCAAGTTGTATGACTTCTGAAGGCCTACAAAACATGGAATCAATAATTGATACTTCAGAGTTGAGAAAACCCCAAAAAGAGGGCTTCACTCTATCTCGCTTTCTTGGATCACTAGAGATCGAGTAGCTATGGACGGGCGGTTCTTATGCATAGAGATCAAAGGAAAAATGCATATTGTCTCAAAACAAGACTATTGGGCACGTCTCTAATGTCACACGAGTTGTCGTCGCAAGATACGTATGAGTTTTGCTGACAGCTGGCATATGCGTAGATAAGGTGATTAATCGATCGATCTTTCTCTATCTCTCTCGTTGCGGAGATGTCCAAATTACTTTATAAGAGAATTACGTCTTGGTTCAAGGTACATATTTGTCAGCCAAACACGAGAGGTGTGGCAGGCTGACGGGGTATTATTGAAACTTACACGTGTCAAGCAAGTTATACTCCTTACATCTTTTCAAAGCATTTAGAGTTGAGAAAACTCGAAAAGGCTTCACTTATCTCACCTTTGTTTCGTCGCTAGAGATCCAGCAGCTATGGGCGTGCGGTTGTATATGCATAGCTATCGAACGAAAAATGCATGTTGTTAGACGCATTGTCCTAAAACCATTTTTTTTGTTGGTGCAATATACATATGAATTTTGCCGAGAGCTGCCATTTGTATAGGTAAAGTGGTTAATCAGTCGCTCAATCTTTCTCTTTCTCTGGTTAGATGTCCGAAGTTATAAGATTTCGTTTCAATTTTGTTTGGAGCATTTATGTCTCCTTGGCTCTAGAGCTGTGTGTTTTGGTTTATGTGTTGCTCAGAAACCAGAGGAACGTGTGAGTACAAAGACACTACTGGAAAAATGGACGGTTCAGAAACCGTATCAAAACCGTCTGAGTTAACAGGTCTATGATAATTATATCTTATTACAGATAATTTTTGAACTATCTATGATAGGCAAGCATCACAGACGATTTAACAGGATCCAGAGTTATAACTTACTCATATATGATGCATCATCTAAATATCCAAGTAATTATCCATTATACCATATGTCACTATGTCGTATACTTCTTTCACCGTTAAATAGTCTGACACTAGGTCAACATCTCATACGCGCCTCAGGTATATGCATCATTGCTGGTCAAACCGGGTAAAGATATACACATGACAACAAGAGATGAATGCAATTTTGAAATCCTGTAAAGACTTAGTGTTATTCTCAAGTCCATTAAGCACAATGATCTTGGAGGAGCCCGGCAATTGTACTCTCATCCTAACCTAGCCCTAAGGTTAGTGGGACGCTTAAAAGCCTGGTACAATCACTCACACCTGTCTAGTTGGCTAGTGCATCGCAACTAATGGGTCACACAATCGAAAACCACCATGCTTGATGAAGTGAAAGAATAACTCTAAATTTTTACAGTTACTCTATACACTTCAAAGACATACATACATGGTGTATGGGGTGCCACATGAATAACTTGAATATCACAAAAAAATTATAAAGGAGATACAAGATAAGTACAATACATCCCATACATGGGGTGAGGTGATATTTATCTTACAAACAACAAGACTCGAAGGTCATTCACATCAAAATAAAAGAGTGAACAACAATGGAACATGCTTCAGAACACCTAAGATGGCAGCAATAACTATCTCCAAAAGCTACACATAACCCGCATATAACCAAAAGGGACAAACAAAGCAATTAGATGTCAGATTCAATATTTTTTACATTGTAGTAGTCACCTACACTAGGATCACCTGCAACATTTTAGAAATTGAATTCCTATACGTATTTTTATACTTGGAAGATGCTTTGTAAGCTCGTCCTAATTAACCTAATCATGATAATGAACAAGAATTAAAATACTACACATGTATTTGATCATCAACATATTAAACCATAGCATGAACATGAAAGATAACTCAATATCTACATGTATTCATCATAATCATTCATGCTCAGATTTAACTCATAAATCTCGTATCGGCAAGCATTTGAAATCAGCAAAGATTTCATCAATATTTATCAAATTAAGTGACCCAAAACTTAAATCGAACATCTAACCAAATCAACCAAGACTTAACCAATTTTTCTCAATTAGGGAAGTGTTTCGAAGCGTCATAAGTTCACAGTTGGCAATTATGACTTCTCAACACTCCCGCATAACATTTCCACCTTATGTGAAGGGTAGAGCCCCATGATACCGACATCGACTAGACGACTGGGGTGCTTACGATCACCTTGCCTATTGATCCATCTATGGAAACAAAACCCGGCATAGCAACAGTAACATGAATGAAATTTATACCACTAAATTCTACAGATTAAAATATAAACTTACAAAAAGAATCAACTCATTTAGAGTTTATATGAACTTTTTACAATTTTTCATCATTTTAGCATTTTTTATCTTTTTCTCAATAAAGAAAAATATGAAAAATTTATCACTCAGCAGCCTTCTAGCCTTAGTGGATGACCAGTGGGGCCAAAAGTCAGCCGGGCTGATCAAGGTTGATTGGCCCATTTGGCTTTTGGGCCCACTTGTCATATACAGGTCTATTTTCTTTTTCTTTATTTCTTCTGTATTACATATGGGACCTACATATCAGGATTCTCAATTTTATTTGATTTAAATCTAGTGATCATTAAGCAGTGGGGTCCATCTATGAACTATTCATTACTATAAACATGTTTCAAAAAGATTAGTTAACAGTTTTAACTAACTGTCCGATCGGACTCCACATGTCAAGTCACCGGCAATTAAACGCTGGTGAGCCCTAACGTGCAACCATGGTGGCATAGAAGCAAACTTGTGATTCTCTGCACCATTTCATGCACCGTTTGTTGTGTTGGAACCCTAAACATGTCACCAACTTAGTCCCATGGTTGGCTTACCGGAACTCTAACTAGGAGTTCGCTGGTGGGCGGCCGGAACAGAGATGACCGGGACGAGCCATCCAAGGAGAAAAGAGGGAAAGAGGGAGAGTGGATCGTGTCTCAAGGCTCACTGAGAGGCTAGTGGAGCAATTGGCCTATGATGAAGTGGTCAGAGCAGAAGAAGATACGGTGGCTGGCAGCAATAACGGTGTGGTGTTGTTAGGAAGAGGGAAGTATTGCTACAACCGTCCCAATTTTTGGGCCGAAAGCTTCCTAGGGACGCTCAGAGAAGATCCCACCCACCATCTGCTCCAGAGGATGAAGATGATGATGAACTAGATGTTCCTGGCGGCCGTCGGCGCTCGGTCAAAGTTGACGGCAATCTTTAATGAAAGCCAGAAGGGGAAAGGGTGTTAGGAAGAAGGAGAGGAAGTCAGAGGACCAACTAGATGGAGGAAGAGCTCACCAGATAAGGAGAACGACCTCAAGACGGAGTTTGGCCAGAGACGAGGATGAAGGAGGTGTCGCCAACACTTTACTACTTCTCAGCACTAGGCGAGGACAGGGAATAGCTTAGGGAGCAACTGGGAGCTAGCGGACATGTACAGAGGGCCTTGCTCACCGTCGGTGGTGACTTGACATGATGATGCTGACATGGAGCTCGCCGAAGCTCCCAATGCCAAAAGTGTTTTGATGAGGAACTCTACAGCACGCCCAAATTTCCACAAGAGAAGCTGTGTGAGAGCACGAAGAGCTAGAAAGCAAGGCTGGAGAGAAGATGAGGGCTCACGGCGAGGGACGGGAGATGGGGAAGAAAAATGGCATCAAACTTGAGATGGCAACATCGATAACGTGGAGGTACAACGGCTAGCCAGCGCATGAAAAAGGACATGTGGTAGAATGGACATGGGCACGGTGTACTGGTGCAACAGGCTATGGCAACAGTGGCCGACGATACCCTGACAGGGCAGTTGGCCATCACTGGTCAGCTGCTCATAGGCACACGTGCCGATCGCCAGTGGCATCGGGCATGTGGAACGGGTGCCCTGACCAGTAGGTCCCGCTGGTCACACTACTACAAAAAAGGTCATCCACTATACCGTATCACTAACGGGCAGGGAAAAGCCCGTCAGGCTTCTTACCTATCACTGACGGGCATCCGGATAGCCGTCAGTGGTGACTCTATCAGATGTTCCGTTTCGGGGGGGAGGGGAGTCATAACTGACGGGCAAAACGACGGCCCGTCAGTAATGACTTCAGCAGAAACACGAGATTTCACAGAAAAGTCATCACTGACGGGCCTAAAGTTAGACCCGTCAGAGATGTAACAATCACCTATGATGGTCATGTAAACGCACCCGTCAGAGTTGTGAGGCTATATAAAGGTTTACCCTAGTCGTTTCACTACTGACGGTCAGAGGAAAAACCCGTCAGCGGTGATGTACACATCTTTGACGGGCCCTCTGCTAGCCCGTTTGTAGTGACTTGGCCCATAAAATTGACTAATTGGCTGGTCAAGTCACCACTGACGGTTCCTTTTGTCTTGCCCGTCAGTGAAGTCCAATTCCATTTGAACTCAAATTTCACTGACGGGCCGTTATGCACCGTCCGTCAGTGGTAAGTTACGCGCTTATCTCTGACGGTTCCTTTTACCTCGCCCGTCAGTGGTGACTCCTACATATATATATCCTGCCCAAGCTCGAAGCAGATCTGTGCCAGTGCGTCCCCAGGACCAGCTGCGTGTGCCGCTATCGCCACCTAAACTGCCGTGGCCCGCGCGCGGCCCTCTTCTCTCCGGCCCTCTTGATCCTGTCCCTCTCTCAAAGGCTCCTTAATTCCTCCTCTCCCTCCCCCCTCTCAAAAGGCCCCTTTTCTCCTCCTCCGGTCCCCCCTCCCCTCTCAAAGACCCCTGCCTCCTCGTCAATATCCCTCTCCCCGAAGGCCCACGATATCCGTTGCTCCTAGCTCCTCTTTGAACCTCTAACATGGTAATTACTTTATTTTCTTGGATGAGAGAGAAGAAATACTTTATTTTCTTGGACGAGAGAGAAGAAATGGCTAATTAATATATTTATTTTATGAAATTATTTTTATGTTGTCGTCGGGATCGATTGATCGAAATTGGATATATGGTGATCATGCCACATAGAGTTTCATCACCGCTTTGAACGAGTTTCTTCGAGTCGCTCAAGAGGATATGGCGATCAAGGGAAAAGCGAAGATGTGTTGTCCATGTCGCAAATGTAGTAACACGCAAATGTTATCGATGACGGGGGAGTTGCAACTACATTTGCCAACGAAGGGTTTCATGGAAGGCTATACACGTTGGAGTGTCATCGTGAAGAGAAAGAAGTTGCAAACCTGGCAGAATGGTGGAGTTCGTTGAGGATGAGCATGTAGCTATCGAGGAAGAAGCTAATTCAGAATCTTTGGATGAGGATAGCATGGGGAATTTGGATGACATCTTGCGTGATATGGAAGAGATGACTGCGAACTCGGAGAATGAAAGAGAGTTCGCAAGTTTGTAAGATTGTTGGAAGACGCGAGAGTACCGTTGTTTATTGGATGTAAACTCGAGCATATGCGGTTGTCCGTCTCGTTAGAACTTCTAAAGCTAAAGGCGGCCTACAACTGGCCGGACACAATTTTCACAAAATTGTTAAAGCTCCTTTCCAACGTTCTCCTGGAGGGAAATGTCTTGCCTACAAGCACTTACAGGGCGAAGAAGGTTATACGCCCTCTCAGATTGGATGTTGAAAAATTCCATGCGTGTCCATTTGACTACTTCTTGTACCGCAAAGAGTACGTAGACCTACGAAGATGTCCAGTGTGCAAGACATCCCGCTACAAGCGTATTACAAATGAGGTCGATTGTGACGAGGATGACGATGAAGTGAAGGGCCCTCCTGCGAAGGTTTTGCTGGTATCTTCCTATTCTTCCCCGTTTGAACGGTTTTTTGCCAACAAGAAAGATGCAAAACGAATGCGTTGGCATATGGAGGGTCAAATTGAAGATGGAATCCTGAGGCACCCTGCCGATGCATGCCAATGGAGGGCAGTGGATGATGCATTTCCTGATTTCGGGGAGGAGGCGAGAAACATAAGGTTTGTGATGAGTATGGACGGGATCAATTCATTCGGCAACATGAGTAGCAGACACAGCACATGGCCAATCCTTCTATGGATGTACAACCTTCCTCCATGGCTGTCGATGAAGCGAAAGTATATACACCTCTCCGTTCTCATCCAAGGGCCGAAGCAACCTGGAAACGATATTGACGTGTACATGTAACCAATGAAGGAAGAACTAGAGACACTCTGGCACCAGGGGGCTGAGGTTTGGAATGCTGATAAAGTAGAGTATTTCCAGCTACGAGCTATGTTGTTCACTACGGCCAATGATTATCCAGCGCTTGGAAACTCGTTTGGCCAAAGTGTGAAAGGATACGAAGCTTGTGTCTCATGCCAAAAAGAGACAGTGAGTTTATTCTTACAGAACTCGAGGAAAATCGTGTACATGGGTCACCGAAGGTGCCTGGCCAAAACAATCCATGGAGGCAGTGCCCAATTAAGTTTAACGGAGAAGTGGAAAATCGTTCGAAGCCGGTGGAGAAGATCGGTGCACAGATATATGAGATTGTCAAGGATATCGAGATTGTACCCAGAAAGACACAAGAGCTAAGACCGGGCATCTAGTAGAGGAAATCGGTATTTTGGGACCTACCTTACTGGCAATTTCTATGCACCTGTCACAGTATTGATATCATGCATGTCGAGAAAAATGTGTGCGACAGCTTGGTTGGTATTTTGCTGAACATTCCAGACAAGACAAACGATGGTGTCAAGTCACGGCTTGACATGGAACATATGGGCGTCAGACCAGATCTGTGGTCCAAACAGATAACGTCAAAGACAAAAAAGGGTGATTTGAGAGTCAAGACGCGCTACCTCTCGCCTGTTACACTCTGAGCAAAGCAGAGCAGAAGAGATTGTGCGAGTGTCTTGCTGGGGTGAAAGTTTCTTTTGGATATTCGGCAAACATAAAGAAACTTGTATCGATGAAAGACTTGAAATTAATTGGTATGAAGTCTCATGATTGTCATGTGATGATGACACAGATCCTACCCATTGCAATTAGAGGTCTAATGGAGCCAGGAGTCCGCAAGACTGTCACTAACCTTTGTAGCTTTTTCAACACGATCTCTCAGAAGTCAATTAGCCCAGATCGCCTTCAGAAACCTAAGCAAGAGATCATCATGACCACATGCAAACTAGAGATGTACTTCCCTCCTACATTCTTCGATATCATGGTACATCTCATGATACATATCATTTCGGAGATAGTGAGCCTAGGCCCTGTGTTCCTACACAGCATGTATCCTTTCGAAAGACACATGGGCATTCTGAAGCGCTATGTTCGTAACAGATATCGGCCTGAAGGAAGCATCATCCAAGGCTATCCTACTGAAGAGTGCGTCGAGTTTTGCATAGATTACATGGCTGAACATCGACCTATAGGTGTGTCGAGTTCACAGCAATCGGGTAGACTCATTGGTGTCGGCACACTCGGAAGAAGACAGTATGATCATTTACGTACCGATCGATCAACTGAGTTCCATAGAGCACATTGCGTGGTCTTGCAATACTTGTCAGTGGTTGGCCTTATATAGAGATGCACCAGCAACTGTTGTGCAAAGAAAACCCCAATAGAGGACCTTTTTGGATCATGAAGACGCACAACGTGCAATTTGACCATTGGCTAAAGGACTACTGGTACAGAAGGGAACCAACAAGTGAAGAAAAAATAATCGTCAAATGGTTGGTAAGAGAACCTGACGATGTATAGTACAGTATGCTGCATATAAGGAAGTATCCGTATACGATTCCCTGAGTTATCGGAATACAACACGTATCTGGTAAGGATGCCAGGAGATAAGGTAGCCCTCTATAAGGAGGAAGGACACCCTTTAAACTAGGAAGTCAATCCCGACGTTTAAGGAAGCCAGAGTTCTACTCGGGCGTAGGTCCATGTTCGGTATGACTTAGGGAGCCTCCTATAAAAGGATCAGCAATCCTAAAGGGGAGGGGGAGAAGAAAGTTAGCTCCAACAGGTCTTAGAAGGAAGAGAGATCCTAGCGATTCCCACGAGAAGACCCGCTACCTCGGAGGAGTTGAGCCCGGCGGAAACTAGTCGTCGTAGTCTCCGATTAGGCCTAGGATAGCTACTAACATGTATATCCCTTGTAAAGACATTCTCCGATCAATATATACGAATAGGATGTAGGATTATTATCTTGAGGGAGACCCGAACCTGTATAAAAAGGGCGTTTTCCTTGCCGTCAGATCTCTTGGCCTTGTGCCCTAGAGGTCCCTACCCCACAAGTATCACCGTTCCACGAATACCATAAGATCGGCGGTTTACCGATCATCGACAGATGGCGCCGACCGTGGGGACCTCTCCGGCTCAAGTCATCAAGGAAGCATCAGAGTCGGCAAGATGTGCAACTAGCCCGCGATCAGTCCATGTCGCCGACTACATGTCCCTCCCCAGTTCAACCCGAGACGGAAGAAGCAGGCTCGGCAGGAGATACGGTCGCCCTCACGCAACGCACCGGGTACTCAGACCAGGGCTTCTACGACAACTTTGGCCTGATGGAGCCTTACCTGGTGACTGACTGCATAGATTTTGGAGAATACACCCACTGGCGAGTACTCGGATTGCGAAGTCGATCACTTCAGAACCGAGTGTGCCAGGGCCTTCGAGGGAACGTTGGTGTTACACGATGATTCCCAAGCAGGAGCAACCAGCCCAAGACCGGGGCGGTCGCCCGCAACTTCTGATCGACCAACAGATCAAAATTCCAATCACAGCATCCCTCCCTACGGTGGGACACGATGGAGTGGGAATACACCCAATCCAATCTAGACCTTCAGATGGTTCTCGTGATCCAGGACGATCGGGAAGATCCCGAGGATCAGGATCAGGAAGGGGGCTCACAACGTCAGAGCCCGATGGCTACTCCCCTTGGGAACGAGAATAGACTTATTACAGCCCACAAAACCCCTCAAGGGACGGGTGTGTACGTGTCCCGAACTGCTCGAAGAATCGCCGAGGTGCGCAATCTGCTGTTACGACCACCAACAGAAGATCTGACGACACCCGACGGAGTACAATGGCTACAACAGCCACGGGCTGAACTACAGCAGGCCCAAGACCAAGCCAAATCCTCTCGTCTCCAGTCGGGGACACATAGCTCCGCCCGAAAAAAAAACCCTCTCCGACCAAGGGAATCGGACGGAGAAGGACGATATCCCAGGAACCAGTCTCGCTGGGCTAGACAACACGTCGATCTCCGCAACAGGATCAACGAGCACCGATCCCAAAGGCATCAGCGAGAGCAGAGTCCTCCCCGAAGAGACTACCAGAACTATGCTAATAACAGGGTACGATCTCCGACCCCAACTAGCAGCGAGAATTCGCCTTATCGGAGGACCATCAACGGATGCCAAGCGCTATCCAAAGAGCTCCGACATGTGCGTTGGCCGTCTCGCTTCAAGCCTGGGGCCCTAGAACCGTATGATGGCACCACGAATCCTGCAGAATTCCTTCAGATCTACACTACAACGATCGAGGCCGCAGGCGGAAGCGAGAAGGTCATGGCCAACTACCTCCCGACCGCTCTTAGAGGAGCGGCCAGGACCTGGTTGACGAACCTACCCCCAGGAACGAACCTACCTCCAGGGACAGCTTTGCGACATGCTCCTCGCCAACTTTCCAAGGTACCTTCACACGTCCTGGTTGGGTCGACGACTTATTCCTAGTCGTCCAACGACCAGACGAGACCCTCCGAGAGTTCACCAAGCGGTTTAGTGCTGTTCGCAACACTATTCCCGAGGTAACAGACTCGGATGTCATTTGCACCTTCGTGCAAGGCTGCAGAAACGAGATGTGCACTCACAACTTGATCATGCACCCTCCCAAGACCATGCTACAGTTGATGGATCTAGCCGAAAAAGCTGTCTGTGCGGAGGAAACCCTACAGTATATCAAGCAGCAACAGGGCAGGTCGACCAGGTCCCCCCTCCGGACCAGAGACGACTCGTCGAAGATGAAATGGAGGAAGAAATCCTCTGAGGGGAACCAGGAGAAGAAGGCTAAAGCCGACGAGGTATTAGCCGACCTTCCCAAGAAGCGTGCCTGGCGGCCACGCGCCAAGGACAAAGCCAACGACCTCCTCTGGCAAGGCAGGAAAGCTCTAGTGCGACTTCCATCAGACTGATTCACATGATCTCCGATAGTGCCGCATCTTCAAGAAATACCTCAAGGAAGAACGAGGGAAATTCCGCGAGGAAAGCCAGCAGGTCACGAACAACAGTCGAGACACTACATCCGACGACGATGGCTCCACCCCTGAGCCATTCTAGGGGCATGTCAGAGCAATTGAGCATATATTCGGGGGCTCGTCCTCTTACGAGTCAAAAAGGCAATACAAAAGCAATTGCCCGAGAAGTTCTCGCGAATATACCGCAAGTTCCTCGAGCAATCAAATGGTTGGAGGTCACGATCACGTTCGACCAGACCGACTGCCTCGAAAACTGTGTTCGACCAGGATGATACCCTATGTTGTCGAACCTACGATCAACAACTACCGAGTGGCCCGGGTGCTAATAGATGGAGGGAGCTCCCTGAACATCCTATTCACAAACGCCCTTGATTCCATGCAAGTACCGCGGTCGTCCATCCAGACCGTGACACAAGCGTTCCACGGTATCGTCCCAGGCTCGTCAGCTACGCCGATCGGGCAAGTCACCCTCCCGGTTACCTTTGGCGCACCGAAGAACTTCTGAACAAAGAAGATCCTATTCGATGTAGTCGATTTTGAGACGGCATACAATGCCATCCTGGGGCGCCCTACCCTGGCCAAATTCATGACAGCAACACACTATGCATATCAATGTATGAAGATTCCTGGCCCAAAGGGTGTCCTCACAATAAAGAGCTCCCCCCAGGAAGCATTACTCTGTGACAAACACAGCCTCGACCATGTGCAAGTGTCCCAAGGGAGTGAGGGACACACCCCCTACAAAGCCAAAAACTACCGTAAAAACTCACGGCGTGGTAAAAAACCATTCTCTTGGACCCAGAAGAACCATCCAAGGTGGTCAAGATCGGTTCAACTCTCGATTCAGACCAGGAACTCTCGCTCATCACCTTCCTTCGGGACAACTCAGATGTTTTCACATGGAAACCTTCCGATATGCCCGGAATTCCCAGGGAGGTAATTGAGCACGGGCTAGCAATTTGCCTAATCGCCGTGCCAGTAAAATAGAAGCTCCAACGGTTTGCTCCTGATCGGAAGGAAGCCATCAAACTGGAAATCAAAAGGCTCCTGAAAGCTAGATTTATCCAAGAAGTCGAACGGCTCGCCAACCCCGTTATGGTAAAGAAAGCCAACAGAAAATGGCGAATATGCGTCGATTTCACGGACCTTAACAAAGCCTGCCCTAAAGACGCCTTTCCATTACCCAGAATAGACCAGATAGTAGACTCTATATCTAGATGCGATTATCTAAGCCTCCTCGACGCTTACTCCGGCTATCACCAGACAAGCATGTGTCGAGAAGACGAGGAGAAAACCTCCTTCATAACTCCGTTTGGCGTATTTTGCTATTCGAAGATGCCTTTCGGATTAAAAAATGCAGGCGCAACATATCAACGTGGAATACAGCTAGCCCTCCACAACCAAATTGGACGCAACAGTGAAGCCTACGTTGACGACCTCGTTGTAAAAACAAAGAAGAAGGAAGACTTGCTCTCGGACTTACTAGAAACCTTCACAAATTTTTGAAGAAATAGGATAATGCTAAACCCTGAAAAATATACTTTCGGAGTCGATGCAGGGAAATTACTTGGATTTTGGTTTCACACCGAGGAATCGAAGCAAATCCCGACAAGATATGAGCGATCACAGAGATGAAGTCACCAAAGTCAGTCCGAGACATTCAAAGACTCACGGGCTGCATGGCAGCCATGAGCCGATTCATCTCCCGATTAGGAGACTGTGAAAGTCCTTTCTTCAAACACTTACAACAACACAGCGGCTTCGAGTGGACAGAAGAATCAGAAAAGGCATTCTAAAGCCTAAAGGAATACTTAACAACCCCTCTCCCCCCCCGTGCTAGTCGCGACCAGCCCAGAAGAAGACTTATTCATTTACATCGCTGCTGGTCCATCAATAGTTAGCGGAGTGTTAACGGTGGAACGCGGGACCCCAGAACAATGTGAGAAGGTTCAACAGCCGGTCTACTACGTCAGCAAGATACTACACGGCCCAAAGGAACGTTACCCTCAAGTTCAAAAACTCCTATACACGGTACTCACCACATCTCACAAACTTCGACATTACTTCCAGGCTCACACGATTACAGTCCCAACCACCTACCCTTTGGGAGAAATTCTCCGCAACCGCGACGCCATTGGCCGGGATCGCCAAGTGGGCCATCGAGCTAGGAGAGTTCGACATCCACTTCGTGCGTCGCACCGCTATAAAATCATAGGTACTCGCCGATTTCATCACCAAATGGTCGGAGCCCGACGACTCTGGCGAATCACCAGCAGCAAAAGAGGACATTTGGACTCTACACCTAACCATCGAAGGCGCAGGGGCTGGAGTAATTTTAACTTGTCCAACCGGAGAATGCCTACAGTACGCACTACAGATCGACTTCCTAGCCACGAACAACGTGGCTGAGTATGAGGGTTTGCTTGCCGGCTTCCGAGTCGCTTCCGCACTTGGCATCCGTCGCATACTAGTGAGTGGGGACTCATAGCTGGTGGCAAGACAAATGTCCAAGGAATATCAGACCTCAGACCCCAACATGGTGGCTTACCCCACGGAGGTGAGGAAGCTAGAGAAGAAGTTCATCGGCCTCGAAGTACGGTACATCCCGAGGAAGGACAACTGCCAAGCCAATAGTCTTGCCCGCCTAGCTTCCTCACGTTCTCCATGCCCACCCGGAACCTTTGTAGAAAGGATTTCGACGCCGTCCATAGCCTCGAACGAGTCCACGGACGAAGGAATGACCGCCCCCCAAATGGAGCACCATTCAAGGGTGTCACCACGCATTGACGCCCCGAGGGGAGTGGCGGGCCGACTCGTTGCTTCCCTCGATCCTCAAGATTCATGGATAGATCCCATCCACAGGTACCTTCTCGATCGAACTATGCCTGAGGACGATACACTATCCGAGCAGCTTGCTCGATGCGCCAGAATGTACTCCCTGGTCGATGGAGTCCTCTACCACAGAGGGGCACACAGAGTGCTCATGCGGTGTATACCTCAGAAGCAGGGTACAGAATTACTCGAGGAGATCCATGGAGGGGTGTGCGGGGCACATGTATCTTTCTGAACCCTGGTTGGAAAGGCCTTTAGACAAGGATTCTACTGGCCAATAGCCCTCCTTGACACGAGCGAGTTAGTCAAGCGATGCAGTCAGTGTGACTTTCACCGCAGACGCATTCACCGGCCCGCCCAAGCATTACAGACAATTCCCTTATCATGGCCTTCCACCACGTGGGGTCTGGATATCCTGGGACTGTTCCCAGTTTCACCCGGAGGCTATAAGTTTCTATTCGTCGCAATCAGCACGTTCACCAATTGGAGGCTGAACCAGTCGTACAAATCACGTCAGAAGTGGGTAAGCGGTTCATAATGAAGAATGTCGTGACCCGATTTGGTGTCCCGAGCAGGATCATAACCGACAACGGCACTCAGTTCTCTAGCGCAGAATTCATCGAATACTGCACCGCCCTCGGTATGAAAATATGCTATGCCTCGGTTGCACACCCACAGAGCAATGGGCAAATCGAGCGCGCCAATGGACTCCTCCTGTAGGGCATGAAAACCCACGTTTTCGATCGCCTCTCCGTGCATGCAAAGGCATGGGTGTAAGAACTGCCCTCAGTCCTCTGGGCACTTCAGATGACTGCCAGTCGGGCCATAGGCAAAACGCCTTTCTTTTTGGTCTACGGGGCGGAAGCCATGCTACCCTGCGAGCTCTCGCTCAGATCACCACGAGTAGAGCTGTACACAGACAAGGAAGAAACCCCTCGACGAGAGGACGACCTCAACTTCCTCGAGGAAAAACAGACTCAGGCCTTACTCCGAGCCACCAAGTATCAACAAGACCTCCGTTGTTATTATGAACGACACATCCGGCAACGCTCCCTGCAAGTCGATGACCTCGTTCTACGACTCATTCAGAACAGAAGTAACAGCAACAAGCTCTCCCCAAAATGGGAAGGCCCTTATACTATAGCCGAGGTTGCTCGACCAGGATCGTTTAAATTAGCTATGGAGGATGGCCATATCTTAACAAATTCTAGGAACATCGACCAACTCCAGAAGTTCTATGTGTAGAAACCTAAGACTGCCTACTCAAGGACACGTCTCGAGTACATAGTCGGGGGCTAGACAGATCAGGGTGATGAGTATAAAAACTTATCAGAACCCACACAAAAACTCAATAAGTATCAGCAAAAAACCCCGCGCAGGTTGGCACACTATTTTTTACAGAAGTACAACATCTGTTACACCGTCAGGCCTCCGGGGTAGTTTTCCCTGAAGTATTCAAACGATCAACAAAAACCTAGGCTACTTCCGTCAATTCCACCAATCGGTCTGAGAAGCCCTCAGTAGCCCGGAAGTGCACCTCGGCTGCCTTTAATACCGCTTCAAGATGATCAGCCACCAACGAGAGTTGTTTTTCAAGAGAAGAAGATTTTGCCTTCTCTTGAGAAAGGCCGTTCCGAAGCTCTCGGATCTCAGCGCACGCAGAATGCCACCTACCCTGGGCGCGCTGGGGAGAACATCAAGGTGAGAAGGGAAAGAAGGGGTCACAAAAGAGTTTTTACAAGCAGGAAAATTACCTCCATCCGGGACCGATGGGCACGAATGGATCATCGTCCGCCGGAGTCTCCCCGAGCGGTTGACTAGGGGCTGACGGGAGCTCGGCGGAAAGAGGTGAGATGGTCTCTGAAGTCACGCCCAGACTAGGTAGGATTTTGCGCGTAGGCATGTGCCTCTTCGAAACTACGGGCTGGTTGGATCCCGGCGAGGGTGGAGGGCTTGCCAGCGGTGATCGTCCTGTGACTGGCAAGAATGGCTCCCTACAAATTAGAAACTCAGCATCGCCAGGATAGAAACCAACGACAAGTGATAAAAGATGGGCACCTTGCTCTCTTCAGAACCACACGTGGTTTTCGAACCAGAGGAACCACCGCTCCCCGAACAGGGGGTCGCAGCCCCAGTCGAAGGGTTCCCGCATGCCTTTTCCTTTTTGGACAGAACATCCGATCAGAAATCGGGAGTGCTGCCGAAAAGATAGAAAAAGCTAAGAAACTTACTGGAGAAATCCGAGAGATCTGTCCTAGAGCACCCATGTGAACCACCAACTCTTTGCGCACACGCTCCTCGACTTGCTCGGGGCTACGTTCGATGCCCCCGCATGGTCAATCTCCGGTAAAGGCCGCTTCACGATTAGCAACAGAAGGTCCCGCTTCGAGATCCGTGATCCCACGCCCCTCACGCTGGAAATAGTTGCCCGAGCAGTACCGCCATTAGCACTACTTGGAAGAAACAGTAGATATCTGGAACAAGGATAAGATTACCGCGAGAACCTCTTCCCATTCTTGTTGAGACCGGAGGGGCAGCGACAAAGGAACGTCCTGACGCCCCGAAAACATCGTATCTTTAAATAGAATCACCGTCTTCTCGAACATTTCAGCCTCCGGGAGGGCTGTTCAAAAGGAAAGAGGGAATCAAGATAAAACAGGCTCTAAAAACTTAGAAAAACCTGCAAACCATACCCATTTTTCTACGCCTATGGTAGGGATCGCCAGTGATCACCCAGGCACCTGTCTCCCTTGACCGCAAGAGACACAGCCCACGCCTGATTAAGTCGGAAGCTACGTCGAATGATGTCAAGCCATGCGACCTGAGGACTCTGATCTCATTGATCAGAAGTCTCAGGCGAAAGTCCGGCACCGTCTCGTCAGTCCACGCGGATGTCAATCTGGGCGGATCACCCCAGTACTTGATACGCGAGGCGGACAATGGGTGGCAGTAGCACCATTCCTTTTCCCATCCCGGAAAAGGGTTGATCTCTCCGATACCAATATACTCTGCACCCTTCCCTTCCCGCAACTGGACACAGGCGCTTCCCATGACCTTATCCCCGATCCTCTCTAGAATGTGATAATATCTAAAAAGGTCTAAAGAGGAATGGACTCCAAGGAAAGCTTTGCACAAATGGGAAAAAATGCAGAGAAGAATGAATGAAGCTGGGTCGAGGTTGACTACCTTTATCCGGTACAACTGGAGAATAGAGGTAAAGAAAGAAGATGACGGGAAGAAAAATCCACACCGAAAGAAATCAGGGAAGATAACCAACCAGCCGGGATCGGGCTTGGGGATCCACTCGTTCCGGATAGGGTGAAACTCGGCTTGATGAGCTGATTGGAGGAGGGTTAGCTCTACTGATGATGCAAGTCTCACAGAGGTTAACTTCGAACGCGGCCATGGTCTTCCAAATGAAGGGGGTCCGGCCATGATCGAAGAGATTTGAATGCAGGAGCGCAAGGAAGAAAATGGGGAGGTTTGGAGACAGGGAGCAATGTGGGCAAACCCCAATTCCCGGTCCCTTAAAAGATTCAAGTTTCGCCTAACCGGAGCGCGGTTAACGGCATGATCTGTTCCATCACATTTAATGCAGACAGTTGCTTTTCCCGCATGAAAGACGTTGTGCGCGGGAAAAAGAGGGTCTGACAGACCCACGACTCCGACAAGCACGCTGCATTTCGGGTAACGTCAGCCAAATAGTAGTGTAGAAAAAGGAAAGATTCTTCATCACCACGTGAAATTTCCGCCACGATGGTTCGGTCTCCCAAAAATCTACTAGGCGAACGCGTGTCCGTGATCGACGGATCAGATTAAAAACAAGAGAAATGCTTTCAGGGTAAATTAAAACCCGAAAAAATTCCCTAGAGAACTCAGAGATTTATTCCGACCAGGATGACATGAATACCTAGTAGAGATTAGTTCCTACTCGGGAACCTTGTCGATAAAGTACTCGGTTTCGCCTACTCGGAGATGTTTCCCGACAAGGGCAGATTTCCTACAGAACAGTCATGACCTCACTTCACGTACTGATGGGGGGCTTGATGATGTATAGTACAGTATCTCATATATGAGGAAGTATCTGTATACGATTCCCTGGGTTACCGGAGTACAATACGTGTCTGGTAAGGATCCCAGGAGATAAAGTAGCCCTCCCTAAGGAGGAAGGACATCCCTTAAACTAGGAAGTCAATCCTGATGGTTAAGGAAGCCAGAGTTCTACTCGGGCATAAGTCCAGGTCCAGTACGACTCGAGGAGCCCCCTATAAAAGGATCAACACTCCTATAGGGGAGAGGGGGAGAAAGTTAGATCCAACAAGCCTTAGAAGGAATAGAGATCCCCAGCGATTCCCACGAGAAGACCCGCCGCCTCGAAGGAGTCGAGACCAGCGGAAACTAGTCGTCGTAGTCTCCGATTAGGCCTAGGATAGCCACTGACATATACATCCCTTGTAAAGACATTCTCTGATCAATATATACAAACAGGATGTACTGCAGCACACAGAACCCCTCAAGGGACGGGTGAGTACGTGTTCCGAATTGCTCGAAGTATCACTGAGGTGCGCAATCTACTGTTACGACCACCAACAGATGATCTGACGACACCCGACGAAGCACAATGGCTATGACGGCTGGGGGCTGAACTACAGCGGGCCCAAGACCAAGCCGAATCTTCTCGACTCCAGTCGGGGACACATAGCTCCACCCGAGAGAAAAACCCCTCTCCGACCAAGGGAATCGGACGGAGAAGGACGACATCCCAGGAACCAGTCCCGCCGGGACAGACCGCATGTCGATCTCCGCGATAGGATCAACGAGCGCCGATCCCAAAGGCGTCAACGAGAGTAGACTCCTCCTCGGAGAGACCATCAGCACCACGCTAATAACAGGGGACGATCCCTGACCCCAATTAGCGGAGAGAATTCGCCTTATCGGAGGACCATCAAAGGATGCCAAGTGCTATCCCAAGAACTCTGACATGTGCGCTGGCCGTCCCGCTTCAAGACCGGGGCCCTCGAATCGTTCGATGGCACCATGAATCCTGCGGAGTTCTTGCAGATCTACACTATGACGATCGAGGCCGCGGGCGAGAACGAGAAGGTCATGGCCAACTACCTCCCGACTGCTCTTAGAGGAGCGGCCAGGACCTGGTTGATGAACCTACCCCCAGGAACGATCTGCTCCTGGGGACAGCTTTGTGACATGCTCCTCGCCAACTTTCAAGGTACTTTCACACGTCCTGGTCGGGTCGACGACCTATTCCTAGTCCAATGACCAGACGAGACCCTCCGATAGTTCACCAAGCGGTTTAGTGCTGTTTGCAACACTATCCCTGAGGTAACAGACTCGGATGTTATTTGCGCCTTCGTGCGAGGCAGCAAAAATGAGATGTGCATGCACGACCTGATCATGCACCCTCCCAAGACCATGCTACAGCTGATGGATCTAGCCGAAAAGGCCGCCTGTGTGGAGGAAACCCTACAGTACATCAAGCAGCAACAGGGCAGGGCGACCAGATCCCCCCTCCGGACCAGAGACGACTCATCGAAGACGAAATGAAGGAAAAAATCCTCCGGAGGTAACCGAAAGAAGAAGGCTAAAGCCGATGAGGTATTAGCCGATCTTCCCAAGAAGCGTGCCTGGCGGCCACGCGCCAAGGACAAGCCGACTACTTCCACCGACAAGGCAGGAAAGCTCTGGTGCGACTTCCACTAGACCGATTCACATGATCTCCGTCAGTGCCGCAGCTTCAAGAAATACCTCAAGGAAGAAAGAGAGAAATTCCACAAGGAAAGCCAGCAGGTCGCAAACAACAGTCGAGACACTACATCCTACGATGATGACTCCACCCCCGAGCCTTTCTAGGGACATATCTGAGCAATCGAGCATATATTCGGGGGCTCATCCTCTTACGAGTCGAAAAGGCAATACAAGGCCATTGCCCGAGAGGTTCTCGTGAACATTCCGCAAATCCTTCAGACAATCAAATGGTCGGAGGTCACGATCACGTTCAACCCAAACCGACTGCCCCGAGAACTGTGTTCGACCAGGATGATACCCAATTGTTGTCGAACCAACAATCAACAACTGCCGAGTGGCCCTGGTGCTAATAGACGGGGGGAGCTCCCTGAACATCCTATTCGCCAACGCCTTCGATGCCATGCAAGTACCATGGTCGTCCGTCTAGATCGTAACACAGGTGTTCCACGGTATCGCCCCAGGCTCGTCGGCAACTCCGATCGGGCAAGTCACCCTCCCGGTTACCTTTGGCACACCGGAGAACTTCCGAACAGAGAAGATCCTGTTCGACGTAGTCAACTTCGAGACGGCATACAATGCCATCCTAGGGTGCCCAATCCTGGCCAAATTCATGGCAGCAACGTACTATGCATATCGGTGTATGAAGATACCTGGCCCAAAGGGCGTCCTCACAATAAAGAGCTCCCCCCCAGGAAGCATTACTCTGCGACAAGCGCAGCCTCGACCTCGCAAAAAAGCATCAACTCTCAGGCAGGAAAACAGAATCTGATGCCATCACGAGCGCACCTGCATCATCAAGACCTCCCCGCAACTACAAGCGACAAAATTGGATAAAACCCCCTCCAAGTCACAGGACAAGTCTTATAGGGGAGGGGGAGAAGAAAGTTAGATCTAACAGGTCTTAGAAGGAAGAGAGATCCCAGCGATTCCCACGAGAAGACCCGCTGCCTCGAAGGAGTCGAGCCTGGCGGAACTAGTCGTTGTAGTCTTCGATTAGGCCTAGGATAGCTACTTAAAGGATCAAGATGTCGGCCTAGAGGGGAGAGGCGAATAGGTGACTAAGTAAATTTAATCCAAAGTTAATCAATTCTTCAACTTTTGCGGAAATAAACTTGATTGATTAACAACGATGGCAATATGCTAAGCAAGATAAATATGAACTATATAAAAGTACTTGCAAAGTAAGTGCAGAAATGAATGAGCAAGAGACAAGGATTTGTTGCCAGAGTTCGGATCCTTGGGGGAATCCTACGCCTCCATTTGGATAGCTCGATCACACGTGATCAAGAGCCGGCTCCCTCTCAAGCCTTTATCCCTCGAGAACGCCGCCTTTGTGTCTCCTTGACTTCTTCTTGGTGATTCTTTCCTCTCGAAGGTGAATCCGGGTCTTCACAAACTTCTTGAGGCTCACCACAAGGATGGGAGCTCTCAAGGACTCCTAACCGTCTAGGAGACCCCAATCTCCAAGAGAAATGAGCTTGATGAACACTTGGAGATGAACTCAATGCGTTGCTTGGATTGGATCTCAAATCACTCAAATCTTTCTCTTCCTCTCAATGTTTCTCTCTTGGTGCTTGGAGGAGTGGAGAAATGCTCTCTTGTGTGAAGGAAATGGAATGGGTACAGAGTTCCACTTGCTTTGGGCAAGGGGGCTTATATAGAGGCTCTCTCAAAAACTAGCCATTTGATCCAAACTGCCAAAATCTGGACCCTCCGGATTTGGGCCGGACGCTCCGGATTTTCAAATCCAACAGCTACCTCGTGAGGTGGCAGAGGGAACCTGCTGGGAATTTTCTCACTCGGACTGTCCGGATTTTACCCGGACCCTTCGAGTGGCCGGACCCTCCAGGCCAGTGTCCAGACTTTCCAGTACAGATCCTGACATTGGTCCGGACTGTCTGGGTTGGGGTCCGGCCTTTCCAGTACTGATCCAGACCCTGAGCCAGACCCTCCGGGTTTAGGTCCGGATCTCTTCTGGAAAACCCGGACTCTGAGCCGGACACTCCGGGCTGAGGTCTGAATTTCTTCAGAGAGGAGTATTTAGGGTTTTTCTGTGGGAGCTTTTAGCGACTACGACTTTTGCTCGGCAAAGGCTCTCCTCGACCATGTTCATCAAGCCCCTCTTAATAGTACGGTGGTGCTAGACTCAATGTGACTTTTGTCACTCAAATGATAAAGACTACATCTAGAAGATTTACCACCATCTTCTTTTCCCTTTTTCTTTTGAAGCGTCGCCGATGCTCCTCTGTTTCATCTGTTGAGGACTAAAACCTGTTTTTACACTTACAAGCGGTCATTAGTCCTCTAATCATTTGTCATTAACCACCAAAACATATTTAGGGGCCTAGATGCACTTTTAATCTACCCCTTTTTGGTGGTTGATGACAACACGATTAGCAACGTAGATGGATATATATGAATATGGATTTGAAATGCTTAGATATGAATTGCTCCCCCTATTTGTATGCACATAGAAATTTTAAGGAAGTATAATGTGCATATATTGATTTAATAACATGAGAGTGATTAGCTTTTGCACGGATATGACATAAGACATTTATAATCACGATAAAAAGGCCATCACGTGAAGCATCATATTTAAACATTTTGAACGGCATACATGCATGACTAGATATGAGAATAAAAATAGTTCAAACCACGATAGATTAACATAGTAGCATATGACATAAAACACAAATATAAGTTTTACAAAGCCATTTCAAGAAATCACGTGAAAGAACGAGGCTTCGTAATCTTAAACCCTTATTGAACCCCCGTCAACCTAATAGAGCTACTTCTCCCCCTTTGGCATCAAGACACCAAAAAGGGAAAAGAAGCGATGCTATCGACCCAGCTAGGAGGAGGCTTCATCGTCGTTGTTGTCATCGTCGTCGGGAGTGGCGCCTGGAATTGATAAAGAGGACTCAGCTTGAGCAAAAGGGTCCGGAAAGTTTTCCGGATAACTAGGCACGAACTCAGAACCCTCGGGAGACACCTCCTGACTCCCAGCAAGCCTCTGAAGTTTCTTGAGGTGAATGGTGTTCTTCTTTGCACGACGATTGACCTTCTCAATCTTCATGGCATTGCTCTTGCAAATGTTGAAGATGGACTTTAGTGCTGCCATGATACCTCTCTGAGAGCTGGAAGTCGATGGCTGATATGGTGGATCTCTTGTTGGCTTGTTCCTCATATCTCTGGTGGTGACTCCAACAATTGGCTTCTCTATCACTGGTCTGTAGAGAGTGTGATGAGTTTGATACTCAGGTAGATCTCCAGTGATGGCATTGATGAAAGTCTGAATGTAGGGTGCAAGAGGAAGTGAGCGCCAATCCACCATGGCAAGTCTGATCTCGTTGTAGACGAAGTCCATGACATCAGTAGGAGTCTCATCCTTGGCATAAGCAAGCAGATTTATGGAGTAGCCATGGATGTAGGATAGATCTCCAACCTTAGGAGTGAGAGTCTGACGGAACAGTTTGTTCATCTGATCATAAAATGGAAGGAGCCCATTTATGTTCCCCAGAACTACTCCTCTGTAGCTAGAGCTGTACATGTTGTTTAGCTCACTGGGATGCATTGGATCTTCATTGTGGATTCTGATCACATTCTCATCATTGTCATCGTATACTAGTACACCTAGGGCAGCAGCAAAGTCACTGAAGTTCACCCTGTAATTGATGTTTCCTGTCATCCAGTGGAATGTGCCTTCCCTATTGTTCTCAAGAAAGAGGGTGGCATAAAATTGAGTGATCATGTCATCATTCCAAGACTGCTGAAGTTGCATGATTTGAACAAGCCCCAATTGTTCACAAGCCTCATAGATCCCCCAAAAGTGATCCTCCTTTGACTTGATATAGTCAAAGTCGATTGCCTTTTGGGGGCACACCTGGTCTTCAAGGGCCTAATGATTGTCTCAAAGATTTGCTCTTAAACTTTGGAGTGAAAGTTAGGATTTTCAGAGTCCCTTGGTCCATTGTAAGGATTAATCTCCCATCTCAGTTTCTGGTATTCTGTCTTGTTCATCTTCCTATAATTAATTGCCTTTCTCTTCTTGCTGGCCTCTTTGTGTTTTTCTTGGGCTGGGAGGAAGTGCCTTTGGCATCAGTAGTCTTCTTCTGAACTTGCCTAGGAGCATTTCTCCTGGGTTCTTGAGAGATTCCCAGTTTCTTGTCCCTCATAGCTTGACGGGCTACCCTCCGTTCATCACTAGAGCTCCCACTGTTAGCACTTGTGAAAATGATAGGTAAGAGCACAAGATAAGTGCACAAGGTTTGCAAAGGAAGCCAAGGATCAAGTGTTGCATTTGGAAGGTTTACTGATTGCAGCCTACCCGGACCCTCCGGATTGGGGCCAGATTGTTTGGACAGCCGGACACTCCGGGTTGAACCCGGACTGTCCGGGCACTCCAGAATAGGCAAGCCCACCTTCCGAGGGAATGGGTAGAGTGCAATCAATTCAACCTTTGTTTTGCAGCAACTTAGAGTCATATGGATAGAGATCATCTATTCTAACCCTATTTTCATGAAATCCATGGATTGGCTAGGAATAACTTGTAGATTTCATGGGATTTTGAAGGAGAGAGATGGCAAATCAAGGCATTACCCAAAAATGGTCCCATCTTGCCCTAACTCAGTGAGGATGGGCTAAGGCAACTCCGGTGGGGTTGATTTCCGGAGATGGCTTCAAATTGAAGAGGAGAACTCAAGAAACTCACAGATGAAGATGAAGAGGATGATGAGGTCTTCAATCCGGAGAAGATTCGGAGGCTCCGGAGGGTCGGAGAGCTCCCCGGAGGGTCCGGAAGGTGGCGGCGACTCAGTGGTGACTTTTTGGAGTTGGGTCGAAACGGGGGGTTGGAAAAGAAAACCCCCCGATCTAGGGTTATATGCCCGCTGGACCCTACCCGGACTATCTGGATTTTGCCCAGACAGTCCGGCTATCCGGACACTCCGGGATATATCCGGACACTCCGGCCCAGATCCGGACTATCTGCGCTTCTCAGAGATAGATTTTTGAAGAGTTTCAAAAGCACTTCTGCATAGCATTTGAATGAGATTAGATGAGATGTTCAGAGAGATAGCACCATGGATGACCTTACATAGTCTTACCACATCCAATGGGCAACATCAAATCAAACGAAACAACATTTGGATGTGATTTAAGTAAAATCAAGAGAAAATAGATACATAAAAGAGACTAGTTTCGCTTTGAAATGAGAAACACATCGAATAGGAATTAATTAAAAAGAATTGTGGTGTTTCCACCATGTATGAGTCAATCTTAGCACTAAAGTCACTTATTCATTTGAGAATAGGACTCCAATATGCGAAGACTCAATTCTTGTAATTTGATCAATATGAACATGACATAATTACAAACTATTGATTTATTCACATTTATAGGATTGTGTCAATATATCAATAATTAAGACACTCCCCCTATATGTGCAATTACATCTAGAGCACGAAATCATCAAGGCATGATATATATGTGAATGCAAGAAGTCAAGCCAAGTTTCTAGAATCAATGATATTAAGTTCATTCCTTAACTCAGAAAATCTATTCTCATCTAGGGGTTTGGTGAAGATATCAGCTAATTGTCTTTCGGTTCTTACATGACTTATCTCTATATCTCCCTTTGCAACATGATCCCTAAGAAAATGATGATGGATGTCTATATGCTTGGTTCGGGAATGTTGGACGGGGTTGTTGGCAATTTTTATTGCGCTTTCATTATCACATAAAAGAGGCACTTTATCAGAATTAATTCCATAATCCTTCAATGTGTGTCTCATCACAACAATTGAGCGCAACAACTACCGGCGGATATGTATTCAGCTTCGGCGGTGGATAGGGCTACAGAATTTTGTTTCTTGGAGGCCCACGAAACTAATGATCTACCTAGAAATGACATGTTCCAGAGGTACTCTTCCTATCAAACTTGCAACCCGCATAATCCGAATCCAAATATCCAATTAGATCAAAACTAGAACCCTTGGGATACCAAAGCCCTAAGTTTGAGGAATAAACAAGATATCTTAGAATTCTTTTAACCGCCACTAATTGACAATCCTTAGGAGCGGCTTGAAACCTTGCACACATACATACGCTAAGAATGATATCGGGCCTAGATGCACAAAGATATAATAAAGATCCAATCATGGAGCGGTATACCTTTTGCTCTACCGATTTTCCATCAAGGTTGAGGTCGAGATGGCCATTTGTTTGCATGGGGGTTTGGATGGGTTTGGCGCTCTCCATGTCAAACCTCTTCAACATGTCTTTGACGTATTTGGTTTGACATGTGAACGTCCCCTCTTTGAGTTGCTTGATTTGGAATCCGAGAAAGAATTGCAACTCCCCCATCATTGACACCTCGAATTTCCTAGCCATCATCTTACCAAATTCTTCACTGAAAGTTTGGTTAGTAGAGCCAAATATAATATCATCAACATAAATTTGGCATACAAATAAATCATCATCTACTTTCTTAGTGAATAATGCGGTATTGACTTTTCCAACTTCAAACCCTTTCTTGACTAGAAAATCCCTAAGGCATTCATACCAAGCTCTAGGAGCTTGTTTCAACTCGTATAGTGCCTTATGGAGTTTATAGACATGGTTGGGGAATTTGGAATCCTCGAAACCCGGTGGTTGTTCAACAAATACAAGTTCATTAATATGTCCATTTAGAAAGGCACTTTTGACATCCATTTGATATAATTTGAAATTATGATGGGATGCAAATGCAAGCAATATGCGGATGGCTTCTAAGTGAGCAACGGGCACGTAGGTTTCACCAAAGTCTAAACCTTCGACTTGGGTGAACCCTTGCGCCACTAACCTTGCTTTGTGTTGGATAACTTGCCCATCCTCATCTTGTTTGTTCTGGAAAACCCATTTTGTCCCTATGACATTTTGCTTGGGCCTTTCCACCAAGGACCAAGCCTTGTTGCGGGTGAAGTTGTTGAGCTCTTCATGCATCGTGTTCACCCAATCTAGATCATCAAGTGCTTCTTGGACCTTGGTGGGTTCAACACAAGAGACAAAAGAGTAATGCTCACAAAAATTTGCAACACGAGATCGAGTCATTACCCCTTTGTTCATATCACCAAGAATATTGTCGACGGGGTGATCTCGTTGAACACATTGATGAACTCTTGGATGGAGTGGAGCTGAGTTGTTCCAATTCCTTCTTCTTGCTCAAATGGTCCACTTGAGTCTTGAATGGAGTTGGATGGCTCAACTTGCATTGATTGAGTTTGAGCCTCCATACTCTCCGTTAGTTTGATCTCTCCAAGAGATAGATTCTTGATTGCTTGTAAAGGATTGGCGTCACCTACATCATTTAGATCAACTTGCTCTACTTGAGAGCCATTAGATTCATCAAATTGCACATCACACGACTCCTCAACACAACCGGTGGTTTTGTTGAAGACTCGGTAAGTATGCGAATTTGATCCATTTAGGAGCGAATTTAGACAATCTATTTTTCTTGTTGAGAATAAAACATTTGCTACCAAAGACTCGAAAGTAAGAGAGGTTTGGCTTATCTTTGGTGAGGAGTTCATATGGAGTTTTCTTCAAGATGCGGTGGGGATATAACCGGTTGGTAGAATGGCAAGCGGTGTTGATGGCTTCCGCCCAAAAGTGATCCGATGTCTTGTATTCGTCCAACATCGTTCTTGCCATCTCTATCAAGGTTCGATTCTTCTTTTCCACCACGCCATTTTGTTGAGGGGCGTAGGGTGATGAGAATTCATGTTTGATTCCCTCTTTATCAAGAAATTCTTCAACTTGCGTGTTCTTGAACTCCGTCCCATTGTCACTTCGGATATTCTTAATCTTGAGTTTGAACTCGTTTTGAGCGCGCTTTGCAAACTTCTTGAAGTTCTTTTGTGTGTCACCTTTATCACTCAAGAAAAATACCAAGTCCTTCGATGCTAATGTAAGCAACGGGTCCGAAGAGATCCATATATAGGAGTTCTAATGGTCTTGAAGTCGTCATTATATTCTTCGTGGGATGATGAGCTCCAACTTGCTTCCCGGCTTGACAAGCGCTACAAATTATATCTTTATCCGTTAGTCCTAAAATGTGTTCGCCTTTTAGAAGTTTGCTCAAATTCCTCACACCAACATGAGCTAGTCGGCGATGCCATAACCAACCCATGCTAGATTTAGCCATCAAGCAAGTCTCAAGGCGAGATTTATCCATGGAAATATCCACAAGATAAAGCTTGCCTTTTATGTGACCCTTGAAGACTATAGAGGAATCATCTCTTCTAAAAACCGTCACATCAACATCGATAAACAAACAATTATATCCTAATGCGCATAATTGAGAAACGGATAGCAAGTTGTATTTGAGAGACTTGAGTAGTAGCACATTTGAGATAGAGAGATCATTTGTAATAGCTACTTTACCATGTCCCATTACCTTCCCTTTAGTATTATCACCAAATATGATATTCTCATGAGGTGATCCTTCTCTTGTTAGTTGTTGAACCATATTCTCTTCTCCGATCATGTGATTTGTGCAACCGCTATCGATCACCCAACTTTTTCCACCGGAGGAGTAGTCCTACAAAACAAGTTTATACCTTTGACTTAGGTACCCATTTTTGTATGGGTCCTGCAAGTTAGTCACAAGAATCTTAGCCACCCAAATGGTGCTCTACTTAAGACCGCTATTCCTAGGTCCAACGTACTTAGCGTGGACGTTTCCATCTTTGCCTTTCCTTAGGACATAGAAGGCGTCGAAAGATCCACCACCAAATGTCTTACTCATTTGGCGTTTCTTCGTCTCATGTCCATTGAAGTGGAGTGTCTCCACTAGCTTACCTTTGACATGCACGAACCTCGTCTTAGGATATTGTTGAGGCAACCAAGCTTTACCTTTTTCATTGAACTTTGGAGTGAATCCAAGTCCTTCATGATTGAAATTTTCAACTTGGTTGCTCAACAACTCCTTGAGGGTCTTACTACCCTTCTGACGTTTCAATGATCCAAAATGAAGTTGAGACTTTAGTTTAGCATTTTCAATTTTCAAATCTTCATTGTTGACATTTGAGTTATTAGAACATTTTGAGCATGGCACATGTATATGATCAATTGATGAGTTTTTAAGCTTCTCATCTTCAATGACAACATTGTCAAGCAACTTCTTAGTTTTGAGATAACCAAGTTCTAATTGAGCATAATCTTCTTTTAAGCAATCGTTGGTTATCATTAACAATCTTTCTCATTGCATCACTTTTTAATCTTTCTTTAGTGAGTTCCTTCTCAAGATTAATATTCTTCTCTTTTTCATAAATAAGCAATTCTTCTTGTTTATCTAGACTATCCATTTGCTTATCTATTGTTTCTTCAAGAGCTTCAATAGTGGTTAACAAATGCGATATTTTAATCATGGTGTTTTGATCAATTGAGGTAATCATATCATCATCAAGCAAATCATCTTCACTATCATTTTCAATATCACTACCAAAATTTAATAATGCGAGAGAGGACTTTTTGAGAGGTGATACCTTAGACCCTTTTGCCATAAGACAAATAGGTGACTCATCATCGCTTGAATTGTCGAAGAGTGATTTTGGTGGTGAAGAGGCTTCAATAGCTATCCCGGCAACACCATCGTCATCTTCACTTGAAGAAGAGTCAGAGTCGGAATTTCATTCTTCACCTATGTGAGCTTCAGTCTTGTAATCCTTCTTGGAGAACTTGCTCTTTTTACAGAATTCCTTCTTCATTGACTTCTTCTCCTTCTCTTCATTCTTGTCCGCTTTCTTGTTGGGACAATTTGTGATGAAGTGATCGAACTCACCACATTCAAAACATGCTCTTTTGGGCCTTCTTGTCTTGTTCTTGCCTAAGCTTTTGTACTTATCACTTTTAGGACCAAAGCCACTTCGCTTCAAGACCTTTCCAAATCTCCTGACAAATAGTGCCATCTCTTGCATTCCTTGTTGAAGTTGCTCCAATTGGGTATCTTCCTCTTCCTCACTTGAGCTCTCTTCAACAACTTGCTTGGCCTTCAAAGCTATGTCATTTTTCTTTGAGCTTGAGCTTGGCTTTGTGAGGGCATGGATCTCATGAGCTTCCTCGTCCATTAGGTCATGAGCGAGGATGCGCCCAAGGACATCATGTGGAGTTAGCTCATTGAAGTTGTCCTTCTCTCGGATGAGTGTGACCAAGGTCCGATTCTTGGGGGCAATGGCTCGGAGCATCTTCTTAACAACGTAGTTGTCGGTCATCTCTTTGCTTCCAAGCCCTTTGATCTCATTGAAAAGATTGTTGAGGCGAGTGTACATGTCGCTTGGCGTTTCTTGATCTCCCATGAAGAAACAGTCAAGCTTGCCCTTCAATAATTCTAGTCTTGACTCCCGAACGGTCGAGGTGCCCTCATGGATTTCCATTAGAGTGGTCCAAATTTCTTTGGCACTCTCAAGAGAGCACACCCGGTTGAACTCGTCTCCGCTCAATGCTCCAAAGATGGCGTTGATGGCTTGAGCATTGTAGTGGATGAGTCTATCTTCATCGGCCGTCGGGTTGTCCTTATTTCCTACAATATAGCCATTTTGAACTATTCGCCAAATGGCGGGGTTAAGAGATATCAAATGCATTTTCATCTTATGTTTCCATGATGCATAATGGGTTCCATCAAAGTAGGGTGCTCTACCGGATGATCCACCAAATGAATGAGTATTATAAACATTTGGGGGAGGAACATTTTGATATGAACGAGCACTACCACTACCCACCCCCGAATCATTGTGTGACATCTTGGGTTCTCTAGGCGGTAAAGCCCTAATAAGAGAGACCTTACTCTGATACCAATTCAAGGATCAAGATGTTGGCCTAGAGGGGAGGGGTGAATAGGCGACTAAGTAAATTTAATCCAAAGTTAATCAATTCTTCAACTTTTGCGGAAATAAACTTGATTGATTAACATCGATGGCAATATTCAATATGAGTACTCAAATATACTAAGCAAGATAAATATGAACTATATAAAAGTACTTGCAAAGTAAGTGTAGAAATGAATGAGCAAGAGACAAGGATTTGTTGCCGGAGTTCAGATCGTTGGGGAAATCCTACGTCTCCGTTTGGATAGCTCGATCACACGTGATCAAGAGCTGGCTCCCTCTCAAGCCTTTATCACTCGAGGACGCCTTTACGTCTCCTTGACTTCTTCTTGGTGATTCTTTCCTCTCGGAGGCGAATCCCGGTCTTCACAAACTTCTTGAGGCTCACCACAAGGATGGGAGCTCGCAAGGACTCCTAACCGTCTAGGAGACCCCAATCTCCAAGAGAAATGAGCTTGATGAACACTTGGGGATGAACTCAATGCGTTGCTTGGATTGGATCTCAAATCACTCAAATCTTCCTCTTCCTCTCAAGGTTTCTCTCTTGGTGCTTGGGGGAGTGGAGAAATGCTCTCTTGTGTGCAGGAAATGGAATGGGCAAAGAGTTCTACTTGCTTTGGGCAAGGGGGCTTATATAGAGGCTCTCTCAAAAACTAGCCGTTTGAGCCAAACTGCCAAAATCCAGACCCTCCGGATTTGGGCCGGACCCCCCCGGATTTTCAAATCCAATGGCTACCTCGTGAGGTGGCAGAGGGAACTTGCTGGGAATTTTCTCACCTGGACTGTCCGGATTTTACCTGGACCCTCCGGGCCAGTGTCCGGACATTCCAGTACAGATCCGGACATTGGTCTGGACTGTCCGGGTCAGGGTCCGGCCTTTCTAGTACTGATCCGGACCCTCCGGGCTGAGGTCCGGATCTCTTCTAGTAAACCCGGACTCTGAGCCGGACACTCCGGGTTGAGGTCCGGATTTCTTCAGAGAGGAGTATTTAGGGTTTTTCTGTGGGAGCTTTTGGCGACTACGACTTTTGCTCGGCAGGCTCTCCTCGACCATGTTCATCAAGGCCCTCTTAATAGTACGGTGGTGCTAGACTCAATGTGACTTTCATCACTCAAATGATAAAGACTACATCTAGAAGATTTACCACCATCTTCTTTTCCCTTTTTCTTTTGAAGGGTCACCGATGCTCCTCTATTTCATCTGTTGAGGACTAAAACCTGTTTTTACACTGACGAGCGGTCATTAGTCCTCTAATCGTTTGTCATTAACCACCAAAACACATTTAGGGGCCTAGATGCACTTTCACTACTAACATGTATATCCCTTGTAAAGACATTCTCCGATCAATATATACGAATAGGATGTAGAGTTATTATCCTAAGGGAGGCCCGAACCTGTATAAAAAGGGCGTTTTCGTTGCCATCAGATCTCTTGGCCTTGTGCCCTATATGTCCCTACCCCCCAAGTATCACTGTTCCACGAATACCGTAAGATCGGTGGTTTACCGATCATCGACAGAACCCATGACAAACGTCGTGACATGGCAAGGGTATGATATCAACAGATACACATTCTTTACGGAGGCTCAAGACTAGAAAAGCATATACCAAAACTCCGGGGTGATGATAGAAGGTAAAAGTAGTCTTGATGGCCCGAAATGCAGGTACTACAGCATCATCAAAGAGATTTGGGAACTTGACTACACCGTGACCAAGGTCCCGGTGTTTCGTTGCCGATGGGTGCACCTGAAGGACATCCGTGTCGAAGATCAGAACTTCACCACGGTGAATCTTCGGAGTGTCGGGTACAAAGAAGAACCATTTATATTGGCTAAACAGGTTTCGCAAGTGTTCTACGTACTGGATCCATCTAATAAGAAGCTCCACGTTGTAAGAAAAGGAAAAAGGAGTATCGTTGGAGTGGATGGTATAGTGGATGAAGAAGACTACGACCAATTCGATGATCCGGATACCGAAGATGAAGATGAGAGGATACAGAAAAAGATCAAACGTCATATTGATAATGATGCCAAGCCATACATACGTACTGATCATAACAAAGGACTGGCATATCAAGGGAAAAAGCTAGTCAATGACGATGACGAGAATGACGAAACTTAATATAAGTGTTGTCATTTATGTGATATAGATATGTAACATATATAATATGTGTCATATACGTGGTGTGAGACTTTCGCAGGCTCCATAAGTGCAATTTTGATTATGATTGGTCGGTTCCAATTCTGTTATTGTAACTAAAACCAATAGAACTTTCAAACTGGCCAAAACATCCTAAGATGAAACTAATCCATTTCTGGGAGCTCAAGTCAACACTGACGGGCACATATTTGTCGCCCGTCACTGATAACTAAGAGTGACGAGTGAGCAGTTTTACCCATCAGTGATGAATCAGTCAACACTAATGGGGAAATATTTGTCGCCCGTCACTCATAACTAAGAGTGACGGGTGATCCGTTTTACCCATCAATGATGACTCAGTCACTATTGACGGGCACATATTTGTCGCCCGTCACTATTGATTGGGGCTACATATAGCAGGGCCCAGGCACTTAGAAAAATTTTGTGCCCGTGCGTCCGTAGCCGCCTGAACTAGCAGCGAGCCCTAGCTGCCTCCGCCGAAGTGCTGCCACCGCCGCCGACGCATCTGCACTCGAAGTCCGCCGAGTTCCATGGATCCCGCTGCCATTTGCTCCACGCCCGCTGCCGTCGGGGCAGCCTCCACCGCACAAGCCATCGGGGCCGCCTCCACCGCGCAAGCCACCGCCGCCGACGTCGCCGAGGTCGCCTCCACCGTGCCCACCGTCGATGAGGTCGCCTCCACCGCACAAGCCGCTGCCGCTGCCCACCGAGGTCGCCTGCACCGTGCAAGCCACCACCTCCTCCTCGCACTCCGGTGCCGCCAGCTCTTCCTCCCACTCCGGCATGGCCGGGTAAGTCCTTAGTTGATCAAAGAAAAAATTCATGTAGATTAAAATTCTATAAAACTATTGAAAATCCTTCAATAAATGAGACCCTTATGAATTCTTGTGCATAAAATACCTGCAAGTTAAAGCCATGTTGGACAAATTATATTATAATCTAACTAAATCCTAAAATATACCAAATAAAAACACAACATTTACTATAAGAATGGATATATCTCTTTTGTTGTTTTGTTAGGCGGGAGATCTTTTTAAACTCATTTTCTATAGATTATACCAAACATAGCCAACTGTAATGACCCATCCTTATAAGCATGTAACCATAACTCTAGAAGTCTTAGAAGAAATTGAGCCGGAGCTTTTGCATCACATATCATCATATAGATCAATGAAATTTTGCATTTAACTCGAAACCCTGAAAAACATTACTCAAAAGCTAACCTCAATGACATCATGAAAGTATTGACGACTAAAAGTTTCTTTTATCTTTCCCTGAATTCAAAGCGTTAAAAGAAAACCCCTGTTAGTTTAAAGGAAATTGAAATTTGAACCCTATTTTCAAGAGGATTGCTTGATCCATGCCATGTTATCACTTATGAATTCCTGGTTTAAACTCTCTGCCAATTGAATTTGAATCAAGAAATTGAACTCAGAAAAGTAATAAAAAAAGGAGGAGAAAGGGGTCTAAACCCTGCTAACCGAGATGGGCTGTAGTTGGCCCACTCTTTCCCCTCTTTGGGCTCAGCCCATTTTCTTCTTTTCCTTCCCGCGTGCACCTTTTCCCCTGCCGCTGACTTGTAGTGTCCACATGCAGTTCCCCTCTGCCACGTGCAGCCCCCTTTCTGCAGACGCAGTACCGGCGCGGCACTCCTTCACCCGTACACCGCCGGTGTTGTCTCCCTCAGGTTCTCCTCCTCGGCAACTCCTTCCTTTCCCACTGCATCACCTTGCTCAGCTCGCCGTTCACTACCGCACGCCTCGCCACCCCGTCACATCCCCGGATGAGGTCGCGACCGAGCCAAACCACCGGAGAAAAATCTGGCATTCGGTCCACCGAGCGCGCCCACGTCGGCATCGTCTCCGTGCCCGCGTCCGGCGACCCTCCCTCTTCTCCTAAGCTTGCCAAAATGAGTCGCCTCAATCCGAGGATCTCACCCGTGCTTTTAGTTTGAATTCTTTGCAGCAGAGTCGAAGTTGGGTTCCTTCTTCCCCGTCGCCGACCACCCTCCGCCTGTCATTGATTCCTCGCAATCGGTAACTCCCGAACCTAATGATGCATATTTCCTGATTCCCGAGGTTCTCCTCTCCCTTGCTGACCCCTCTTTTTCCCTTGGACCTCAGCCGAACATCTTCGCCGTTGACACCGAGCACCACCGCCTGCCATTACTGCTGCCGCCCTTGCTCCGTCTCCTACTGCCTCTGCCGAGCACCAAAACGGAACCTTGGTGAGATCCTCTACCTCCTAGTGCCCTTACTTCTCCCCCTCCCCCTTCTGCACCGCTTGGTCACGTGCTTGCCATCGCTCACCACCTTGCAGCCTCACCGGCCATTTTAACCGAGTCCCAACGACAGGAAGAAGAAGAAGTAAAAAGAAAGAAAAAGAAAAGAAAAGAAGGTGGCGGACCCGGTGGTCAGTGAGAGAGAGGGTTAGGAAGTAGGGGGAAAAAGGGGTGGATCCGTAGGACCCCTTGTCATTGACCGGGGTTAGATGAGGCATGAGTAGGAAAAGTGTTGACGCATTTCGAAATTCTGGGAATAACAGAAAATGCTAAAAATTGTTTAAACTTTGAAAATTCGTAACTAATTCATATGAATTCCAAATTGAATGATTTTTGGGTCCAAAATTTTGTTTCACTGAGTAGCACATGAATCCATGATCTATTTTCAGGTTAAGTGCTAAACCATACAGGAAATGACTAAAATGCCCCTAGGGCTATAAAGACTATATAAATTATAGAAAAAGTTTGCTAAGTCCAAATTGAATTTGGTTTACACCCAAATTCTTAGTTTGTTATGTACTATCTTCTAGAACTTTAATATGCCTTTCATCGCTAAAAGTATGCACCCCTGTTTTCATCGCTAAAACCCTAATCGGAAGGATCTTAAATTTTGGCTTGGTGTAGACATGATAAAATGACATGCTTAACCTCTTTAGAATCATACTAAGCACTTCATACCATCATTCCATCAGTGTAATTCATATTACTGGAATTAAAGTGATTTTTATTCTTGCCTCACCCAATAAACCCTAAAACTATATGAAATAGTGCAAAACCCATAACTTGAGCTCTAGGTCTCCGAAGTAGATGAAACCAACTCCGTTAGTTTCATATAGACTTCATCTACATGTTAGGAAGCATATCATGCATTATTAAAGATTTTTACTTGCTGGTTTTAATTGAACTTCTGCCATTGCTTCGTTTTGGTATTATTGGATTTCACTTCGGTAGCACCGAGCAACGAGGAATATCTGGAGGGTGAATACTATTGTGATCCAGAGCCATACCAACAAGGCAAGTTCACAAAGCGACTCGCTAAGATTCCCTTAAATTGAGTTCATGCTTTGCTATTGATCGAGGTTAATTGCTAGTTGACATGGTTGTGATGATGTGATGAATTGGTGATGGCGAATCACTAGCATGGTTAGGCTCAATGCTTGTTGAAGGTCAGTGGAGACCTCTTAATTGGACTAACCAAATATGGAACCCTTAAAGGTGAGTTGTGAGAGCCGGGGTACCGACACCTATAGATGGATCGGCAGGTGGTTTTAACCTAGACCGATACCGGTTTCGTAGGGCTTTACCCGTCACCCACGGCAGGAATGATCGTGAGAAAAGTGGGAAGTCATGGTCGGCCAACCCTGCACTTACACTTCCTCAGCTCATTTCCCGTGTTGAGCAAGTCTTGTTTTGCGTTGCCCGACTACACTTTGGTCAAACCGTTGTTTTTGGTTGGCCCTAATCAATGGATGAGCCTTGTTTTGGTTCATCCGTAATAAATTGTCTTGGTTGACATGATGTGATGATTGAGGTATGAAATTCTTGGTTGAATTATCATATGTTCAAACTTGCAGGTGAACTTGGTCATGCGAATACATATTGATATTGTGTTATCAATGCTATCCATGTTGTTGTTTACCTTGCCATGATGAATTGCAATGTTAGTGGTTAATTCTTGGTTAATAGCTTTGCTGAATTTAATTTGGGATGAGTCTATAAATGTGGCTTGCAAGTACGAAAGTACTTACGGAATTCGATTCCGAACTTGTTGCAGGTGATCCTAGTATTGGTGAGTATTACGATGCCGAAAATGATGATCCGGTGGTTTAGTTGGTGTCTTATCTTATGGTATACGTATGTGGGCTTTGCTATCTTCATATGGAAATGGTCGGGTTGCCATTCCAGGGTTTACATCTTTTGTTCACTGCTGTTTTTGTGGTTTAAAACCCTGTAAACGACCTTCGACTTGATGTTATGTGTGAATTAACCTCCCTCGGGTAAGAGGTAACTTACGTATCTGAATAACTCCCTTGTTGTAGAGTTTGAACTGTGATATGAAGTTGTTAATTGTGGTCGGTCCATATACCATGCGTGTATGATTGAAGTATGTGGACTCGATCGTAAAGGAATGATGTCTTCTCTTAGTGTCCACTCCGTGAAATGTTCTCGGTTGAGTGACTCGCTAGCTGAGATGCAGTGCCGGCTAGGCAGGGTGTGGACAGTCGTACTGGACTTTCGAGCGACGTGGGTGCGATTGTCGGTCTCCTCCGACTTCATTTTGCATAGTGAGCTTAAGAGCAGCGTCAAGCCTTTACCGGATCAGGGAATCGTATGTGGTTTTGGGAAGTCTAATCGCTTCCAGCCGGCTTGACCAACGGTGAAGGCATACGACATCGGTAAGCGTATGGTGCGTTGGTCAGGTGTTGGACCACTCCGCCTCGGTGTGCACGGCGCAGGTACCGTGTCACCAGGTCGACTGGTTTCTCGGTCCTTGGCGATTATTCGTTCCCCTACTCATATATAATTCCAGGGTCCGTGACACCAACCAAACTACAAAACATGTAGAAACGATTCAACCAAATGGAATTACCATAATTCACTGTAAATACCTAATGTAGCCTTAATCAGATAACTATGTTCTGACCGGGTGCCCCAGCTGACTTTCCTATTATCGATGACGATGTTGCTACCGCGTATAGCCACATTGGTCGATACGACGGAATGGGTTATGGAGTGCTCCATGGACAATTCATAGGTCAGTACATGGACGTAGAGGTCACCGAGCCCTAGGGGTGTAGCCCACGGCTCATTTTAGGGTTTTCATGTGGACATATTAGGTCTTTATTTAATCTAGCTAATATATTTACATAAAAAGAGGCTCTGGTCCGTTCAAGCCCAGGTACGAGGTCGAGGCTGAAGTTGTACCGCCACCAAAAAGGCAACGCAAACCAAGAACGGGGAACAACTTGCCGACGTAGACCTTAGTCATCACAGTGGTCGACCCCGATACAGGCACACCATGTGAACCAACGAGCTCGGCGTCAAAGTTCAACAACACCTGTGGGGTGCTCGTACAGGAGAACATCCCGATCACTACTCCCGATTGGAACCAGGTGCCCCGATCAGAGATAGATGCCCTGTTGTCCTCACTATTTAACCTGTTCGAGGTCCCGGAGCACCTTAAGGAGACGGTGAAGCACCACGCCAAGATCACGATGTGTAATGCTCACAAGAACTGGAGACACACTACGACCAAGGAGTACGTGATGAAAAATTGCCATCCGGGAAGAAGATGGTCAAAAGTAACTGATGAGCAGTGGGACCAATTTGTCGCCTCGAGGAGCACTGACGAGTTCAAGGCCAAGAGTGAGAAGAACAAGGAGCTGCGCATGAGGAATAAATTCAACCACAATGTTGCCAGCCATGGGTACGCCGAGATAAAGGGTAAATGGGAAAGAGAAAATGCTGCACTACGAGCGGCTGGGAAACTAGTTCCAGTCGAGGAAATATTGGAGCCTCGCGCCAGAAACTAGGTGAGGGGTCACACGAAAGTGAACCCGACGACAGGGGATGTGACGTTCCCCAACGACGAGGTCCAGGCGGTGTCCAATCGATTGGTACTAACTCGACCTATCATGTCAATCCATCGTAACTAATTTGTTTTCTAAACGCTCGATAGTGAAATATGAAACGTCTCTATTGCAGATACAGTTGAGCCAGCATGAATCCTCTCAAGACTCCATACATTTCAAGAGGTGGCAAACGCCTCTATCGGTTGCTCTGGGAAACCCAGAGAAAACTGGGCGTACACGAGGTGTTGGTGTAGCCGCTACATGGGATAGAACATTTCCCAAATCACCTGATGCCGCCCGCCGAAGGAAGAGGAGCAGCCACGATGCTTTAATGGAAGCGATGATGGAGAAGGCGAGAGAGGCGGCGAGATAGGAGATCAACGAGGATTTCCTGAGATGGTCAGAAGAGGCAGCACGAGAGGCGGCAAGACAAGAGTTCGCAAGGTTATATGGGGATCTGCCACCCATGCATGGATGGAGCAGTTGCGCCTCTACCAACGCAGCCACCTCCGATGGGGTAGCTACATCATATCCGTGCGACAATGTAAACGTAAGTTCATGATACTTAGTAGAATCTTTCGTACACATCGTATATTTTAAACACTACCCTAATAGCCGAGAACCAAGCTTTAACTGTTTCACAAGTGCAGGTGCCCACGAAATGCCGATTGGTTTATCCTGTGCCGAGCACCAATGTTACCGTCACACACGGTCTACTGATGCCAGCTTCTTCGGGGGCCCTGACGCACCATCAGTTTACATCGTCGGACATGGTGAAGGTACAGGTGGATAGGGTAGTTGCAGGGTTCAGTGCCATGACTGTCCCTGTACCTCCTGAAGAGGATGCCACCATGCTAGGACAATTCTTAATGACCTTCATCCAGTGGCTGAAGGCTCAAGTGATTGTAGAAGGGGCCTCGACTCGCACATCTCCGGCCAGTGCCTCTCCATCAACGAAGATATCTCCTTTGGCCTTGAGCCAAACACATCTGCAATTCGACCGGAGAGATGAAGACTTGATGCCATCCCATGAGGACCCGGTGGCACATGACACCATTATGAAAGTTGAGCCGGCACTTGTCGACGCACCCGAGCCACTGAGAAAAGAAAGGCACTCCAAGCATAGGCAGGACCCGAAGAATGCCCTACTGCCAGCGGAGCCCGTTAGTGCGCAAGGTGCCGCGAAGACTTTATCTCTAGGCACACTTCACGGAGCTATGAAGGAGGCATTTGCCGGCCCTACGCCTAAGGAAAACATAATACCTATGGAGAGTGATCCAAGTGTGGCCCAAAAAGCTCCAAAGAAAAGGAACACCAAACAGGGCGGCACAACAAAGAGGTTAGCAAAACAAGATAGCGCCGCTAAGTCCCTGTCATACGCATCAACTCCTGACGTACAACAGAAAGAAAGGGCAGATAGCTACATTCCCGGTCAGCCGCTCCTCCCAGAAAATGAAATACAAACTTTGGGAGCCGAGGCAAAACTGCTGCATGACATGATTGTGCTACATTCGAGTCAACCGAATCGATTTGTATCCTTCATCAAACTCGAAGTGCCAGAAAGTTACCACTTTTATTGAGAGTTTGATAGTCCTACATTCAATGTTGCCTTTGAAGACGTCTGGAGCATGTATAACCTGAAGAGACTAGACACCACACTAATGAGAGTTTGGACACTCTGGCAATCCAAGGAGGCTAGGCGTAACAAAGCGAGCATTGGGTCATCGATCTGTGCATCTTGCACGACCGCCAAATCGACGACGCATTTGAGTCGGTCGTTGATTTCATCTCCTAGGCATGGCTCGCGCAAAGGGACAGTCAAATGATAATCTTGCCCTACAACCCTCCTTGAGTTCTTTACTAATTGTGTCAATTTTTTCTTCAAGCACTTAGTTAAATAGCTGCGCGTGTTTATATGCATCTCATCTGGTCTATGCAGTGACCATTGTGTCCTTCTCATGATAGTCGTACCTTGGAACAAGGTATTTTACCTTAATTCTCTTAGGCGTCGAGAAGAACTACCCCCTAGGGACTTCTCCAAGATTTGGCAGTGTGTTGACGAGGCGTATGCCAAATTTAGGGCAATGGGAGGGATGGCGCGTTGGAAAAAATCAAATCCTAGGCTCAGCCACATGTTTGACTTCCCGTGCAGGCAGCAGCCAGCGAATAGCGTGACATGTGGGTTTTAATGTGTGCACGCACATGACACGATGGTCCGTCACTACAACCCACTTTCCAGTGAAAAAGAATTCAAGGACTACCTGGCTCTCGACTACGACTACTTACGAGATCAATGCCGCATGAGAGATGTGTTTGCATACTTCTTGAACCAATATGTCGTCTGGCCAGGCAGTGAATTTTACGCCAGCGTAGAGCTGCCCCCTACCTCCGAAAAATGTTGATTTATTGATAACTTAGCTCATATTTGTAACTATATTCTCTTCAATGCAATGTTGCTATGGTGCTATCTATGCAGGATATCTTTGAGGTTAATCGATCGACTACTCCGCAACAACATAGAATCTCGACGACATATCTATATGTGTGTGAATTTGAAAGTGATTGTGTCGTTGTAATATATGTGCATTTTGATTTGTGAATTTCATATATTTGTGAATGTGTTGTAATGTGGTTTGTGATTTTGTGATGCTTTGTGATGTTGTTATTTCAATTATTTGTGATATATACTTTGTGCCTGTGCCTCGCAGCTGGGGCTACTGAGAGGCTGTGTAGCTAGCGCTGCATAGTTGGGACTTTTTTCAGAGGGCATGGCTAGCGAATCCTGAGGCTAGCCAGCAAAACAGGTTTATGTAGGAACCAAGATAGGGTCATCACTGACGGGCGCTGGTGGTGCAACCGTCAGTGATGGAAGTTATCACTGACGGGCATTATAAAGTGAGCCGTCAAAGGTAACTTTCAGTACTTTAGGTCGCCCGTCAATGATAACTTCCTACTTTGACGAGTGGGAATGGATCACCCGTCACAGGTAACTATCTTCACTGATGGGCGCATTTTTTTGCTTGTCAGTGATGACTTCCTTCGGTCCTTTGCAGCAGTCATCTCTGACGGGCCGTGACTAATAGCCGTCAAAGGTAGAAGTCATGACTGACGGTCGACTAGACCTCACCCGTCAGAGATGTCTGCTGCAGGTCGATCATGCGGTCCTCTCCACAGTCATCCTTGACGGGTGCAGATTGCCCGCCCGTCAAAGATAATGTACTATCTCTGATGGGCTGTGAACCCATCAGAGGTAACTTGTGTTATCACTGACGGTTGATTGCTGACGAGCTGCCCACCCATCACAGATGGGCTATATCTGCCCATCAGTAATCACCTTTTCTGTACTAGTGTCAGTGGGCAGAGGAGAAGGGGGTGCTTTGCCAATGCGAATGGTGGGCTCGGCCCACCAGCAAGAGGAGATGGCCCGAGAAAACTGGCACAAGAGGTAAGAAGTTCTCCCTTTTTATTGTTGTCGTTTTGTTCTAGGGTTTGACTAAAAAGAATTCTGATCTCATTTTTTTAATTTGGTAAACTTCATAGATTATCTTTAGGACATCTATATCATCCATGAATTTTCTCTGATTAAAATAATTTTGTTTGGACTGTCATTTAAATATAAATGCAAAATTGTCCAAACTTAAGTTTCTAAATTGTAGGTAGTTCAAATGCTTGTCAAATATTTTTGAGAAATTTATATTTGAGTTTAGGGATGAAAATAGCCCTCATAGATAAATTTTGGTAAAACTTTAAATAAATGGAATTCACTTAATTAACCTATTACAATTACGTTTATTTGAAAATATTTTTTTATGCAATCCAATTTCAAATGACTTGAAGATTTTTGTAAAACTTCTATGAGACGTTTAGGACTCTTGCAAAAATTACTGGAAGGAAATTTGGGAATATTTGGTTTCATAATATTTATTTGAGTTGATTCTAGGTCAAACTTTTAGGGTTTTTGATTTAAATCATTTGGACTGCTCTACAATCCAAAATGAGATGAAGCAAAACCATATTATTAAATGTTGATCCCACAGGTCTCATATACATATTGTTACACCAAACTACTCTTTGCACAAGTGGTATTCAAAACCGTCTATGATGTCAATTATTCAGCAAAAAGAATCGCTTCATGACTAGCTTAACGAAATGCTAGCCATGCATTCTTTGGATTCAAATCAAATTACAAGTTCAAATCACAAATTCACTCTCCTACTACTTACACATTCATTCAACTCACAGAAGCATTCAAATCAAAAATTCATCCAAATCATAGCAAACTTACAACTCATAGATTCATTCAAATCATGTAAGCATTCTCGGCTTCGTTACCAAAAAAAAGAAGGTAAGGTGTCGGCGATACGGGGAACGGGGTCCCCTAGACCGCTGGCAGAGGCCCAACTTGACGCCACGACGCCAAGGGTGTGGGAGTCAAGAGGAGGTGCCTGGGGAACACCCCGAACACTGTGTCCCCTTGGCCATCAAGGGGAACCCCGAGTCGTCCCTTAAGGATGCTCCCCGAGCACCCAAGGAGACTTGGGGCCCACTCGGGACGGCAGCTGCCTCCCACGAGCGATGGAATGTCCTAAGTCGCATGCTCGAGGGTCCCCGAGCACGTGGGAACCCCAAGCACCCCTCGTAGGTATTTCCCCAGCACACGTGGCCCGAGGGGCGCATTTACTACCTGTCTGTGCGGGCCCACCTACTCCAAGTCCTTGCGGACAAGATGGCGGCGTCCTGGTCAAATTCCATCCTCCCATATGATGGGCCCCGTCAGCTATCGGTCCTATCAAGGGATGGAGCGGTCTGGCACCTTTTTGACTTTAGGACATGCCGCCGCGTGCCCAGACGCATGCCTCTGTCCCTGGTCAGTAGGGCCGGGGTAGTTGCAGCATGGTCCATGGTAGAGATCGTCCAGGAAGTCTTCACCTTCTGACCCAACCACGTCATGATGACCCAGATTCCAACCGCGGCGTGACAGGCACTATAAGGGGAGAACCAAGGCCATGAAAGGGGGTTGGAGAAAAGAGGAGGACGAGAAAAAAGAGACCTAAGAGATAGAAAAGAGGAAGAACACCTGTGCTCTAGGTTGATTGTAATCATCCGAATATTCATATATGAACAAAGGATGTAGGGTTTTACACCAGGAAGGTGGCTCGAACCTGCGTAAATCACTGTTCCATTCCTAACTCCCTGCCACTCAAGATCGACGTAGCTCCTGTTCTTACGCCTCCCCGGCCGAATCCCAAAGGGGGGTCCTTCCGAACCATCGATGCCGGCGTTTGTACGTCGACATCTGGCATGCCAGGTAGGGGAGGCCAAGTTTCTGAACCTACGATAGTCATGGCGGGCCGGCAGTTGCGTCCCTAGCAGCGGGGACACCCACAACCACCCACTCCAGCATGGTCGGCGCCCCCCGTGTGTAGGGGCGCCACGCCGTGTCCGGCGGCACCTCAACAACGGACGCTGCCCCATCGTAGTCCCAGCACCTAGCGCGCGAGGGTGAGGCGCATGCTGACCCAACCGTCGCCGGACTTTCCCAGCCGGTGCGGCACTGGCTGGACTTCGACCAGCCGGGTGAGGTAGGCGCGTTGCATGCGGTGCAGCTCCTCCTCCGGCACCCTCCAGTCTAGGTGGAAGGTATATCTCCTATGGGCCCTTGGCTCCAGGAGGTTGCCAACCTGGTAGACACCGCTCGCCGTCAGGTGGCGGCCAGGGGCTCTCATACCTCCTCAAGGCCTGGCGACACCCGACCCGGCCCATCAGCGGCATAGCCGCCACTACCACCGCGTCTTTCACGTGGTGAAGCGAGGGAGCTCCGCAGCGGGTCCCCCCATTCGGTCGCTTCTCCTGTTTTAGGGGACAGCCCAGATCGAGCGCCACCAGGAGAGGCGGCGCGAGGCAAGGGCCGACGAGGGCCAATCATCCTCCGGCCCCGCTGTTGATCGTGCATGCTCTCCGGTGCGCGCCTGCACGCAGCCGGTCAGGAAAGTCGGCACCCCGCTTTACGGAGCGGGCTGCCAGGCCTTTACTCCTGACCTTCGCCACGTCAGCTGGCCCAAAAAGTTCCGGCCGGAGCTGCCGCCAAAAGTACGACGGCTCTTTCCACCCGGAAGAGTTCCTCCAGATCTACACCACCGCCGTGCAAGTGGCTGGAGGAGCCAAAAAGGTAATGGCCAACTGGTTCCCCATGGCCTTGAAGGGCTCTACCCGTTCATGGCTCATGAACCTTCCCACGAGCTTGATTTGCTCGTGGGAAGACCTTTGCCACCAGTTCGTGGCCAATTTTCAGGGCACTTTCGAGCGCCCTGGCATGGAGAGCGATCTCCACGTTGTCAAGCAGCGTAAAGGGGAGATGTTGCGGCACTTCATCTAGCACTTCAGCCAGGTTCGCAACACCATCCCCAAGATTGCCCCTCAAGCGGTTATCGTCGCCTTCAAGCAAGGTGTTCGCGATGAGAAGATGCTTGAGAAGCTGGGGCACGCGCGATATTCAGTCCACGGCAGACCTGTTCGTGGTCGTGGACAAGTGCGCCAAGGTGGCGGAGGCCCGCGCGTGGCACAGTTCGCGTTCCGACCAGCCGACGGTCGATGACACAAGCTCCTCCCGACTCCCCGGGAGGCGGGAGAACAAGGACAAGAAGCGCGAAAGCCGCCGTGTGGCGCATCAAGCGGCAGCAAGAAGCCACCCAGGGCCCTCGATCAGGGCGCTATCAAGTGGTGCGAGATACACCAGACCAACCGGCATGACCTTTCCGAGTGCCGGACGATGAAGTTCCTCGCTGAGAGGAACAAGAAGTAGCGCGAGGATGGCGACGACAAGCGCAGTGGCGAGGAAGGTGGTCTTGGGTTCCAGGAACCCGAAGCCATGGCGTGCATCAACAGGGGCGCCTCCACGCCCTCTTCACGGTGTCAGTTCAAACTGATGGCGTGTGAAGTGTGCTTGGCGACCCCGAGCACCGGCTCGACCCGACCACTTAAGTAGTCGGGTACCCCGATCACCTTCGACCGCTCGGACCACCCCGAGAACACATCGGGCGTAGGCTGCCTCCCGTTGGTGGTCTCCCCGACGGTGTGCAACATAAAGGTAACCCGCATGCTAATCGATGGGGGCGCAGGCCTTAACCTCCTGTCCCCCGAGGTCTTCAGCAAAATGCAGGTGCCACCCGGGCAGTTGAGGCCAACGATGCCTTTTCATGGCGTCACCCAAGGCCTCACCGTGCCTCTAGGGCAGGTCTCCCTGATGGTCACGTTTGGGACCAGGGACAACCTCCGGACAGAGAGCGTCGTTTTCGACGTCGCCGAATTCGACCTCCCATACAACGGCATCCTCGGGCGCCCGACGGTCGCCAAGTTCATGGTGGTGTCCCACTATGCCTACCTCACCATTAAGATGCCCAGGCCCCAACGGCACGATCACGGTGCCAGTTGACGTCAAGAGCTCCGTCCTCTACGCTGATTAGCTGTTCACAGCCGACGCCGCGGCCGACGACATCAGCGCGCGCCCCAAGTCCTTGGATCCACCCCTGACCAAGGCCAGGGTCGCCGCAGACGACTCTGTCCCCGTCAAGGAGGTGGTCCTTGGTGAAGATGCGTCCAGGACCGTCAAGATCGGCGGCCGTCTGGCCGCCAAATAGGAAAGCGCGCTCATCGCCTTCCTCCGGGCGAATGCCGACATGTTTGCTTGGCAACCGTCGGATATGCCCGGGGTCCCTAGGGAGGTGATCGAGCACCGCTTCGCCGTGTGGCCCGATGCGCGGCCTGTTCAGCAGAAGGTGCGCTGACAAGCACCAGAGCGCCAGGAGTTCATCCGGGCAGAAGTCAACAAGCTCCTTGCCACTGGTTTCATCCGGGAAGTTCTCCACCCGAACTGGCTCGCCAATCCCGTCGTCGTGCCAAAGGCCAATGGCAAGCTGAGGATGTGCGTTGATTACACCGACCTCAAGAAGGCATGTCCAAAAGATCGTCAACAAGCTCCTTGCCGCTGGTTTCATCCGGGAAGTTCTCCACCCGGACTGGCTCGCCAATCCTGTCGTCGTGCCAAAGGCCAATGGCAAGCTGAGGATGTGCGTTGATTACACCGACCTCAACAAGGCATGTCCAAAAGATCCTTTTTCTTTACCTCGCATTGATCAAATAGTCAATTCCACTGCGGGATGCGACCTTTTGTGCTTTTTAGATGCATATTCTGGTTATCACCAGATTAGTATGTCGGTAAAGGATGTGGAGAAAATCTCGTTTACAACCCCTGCGGGGACTTATTGCTATATTCGCATGCCTTTTGGGTTAAAAAACGCTGAGCCCACGTACCAGCGTGCCATGCGTATTACTCTGCAATCTCAGATAGGTCGCAACATCGAGGCCTACATCGATGACCTCATCGTCAAGACAAGGGATCAAACAACGCTTCTTGAGGATCTAGCGGAGACTTTCGACGGTCTCCGTAGCACGTGCATGAAGCTCAACCCCGAGAAGTGCGTCTTCGGGGTTCCCTCGGGCAAACTCCTCGGTTTCTTGATCTCGAACCAGAGGATAGAGGCCAACCCCGAGAAGATCCGGGCCATCGACCAGATGTGCCCGCCGTCTCGTCTCAAGGATGTGCAGCGCCTAACGGGCTGCATGGCGGCCTTGGGACGATTCATCTCCAAACTCGGGGAGCGAAGCCTCCCCTTGTTCAAGCTCCTCAAGAAATCAGGCCGCTTCGAGTGGACTCCAGAGGCCAAGCCTGCTCTTTGGGACCTCAAGAGGTATCTCACCTCACCTCCGGTCTTGGTGGCGCCGAGACCCCAGGAGCCCTTGCTACTCTACATCTCGGCTACTCCTCGGGTGGTGAGCGCGGTCCTCGTCGTCGAGCAAGAGTTCGGGTCCGAGATCCCGACCCCTCCCGCGAGGGCGGAAGCTTTCGGGTCCAAGCTCCCGGACGACCCCGAACAGTCGGGAGTGCTCGGGTCCAAGCTCCCAAACGACCTCGAGTAGTCAGGAGTGCTTGGGACCAAGCTCCCGACAAGCGACGTGTCCAAGGAAAAATCCGGGTCCGAGCTCCCGGGCGAACCCAAGCAGTCAGGAGTGCTCAGGACCAAGCTCGACCCCCTGGGCACTGTGCTCGGGGAGGCCTCGAGTAAAGGCCATGTCCAGCAGTGGCCTGTCTACTTCGCCAGCGAAGTACTGCGCGACGCCAAGACACGCTACCCGCAAGCCTAGAAGATGCTCTACGCAATTCTTGTTGCGTCGAGAAAGCTACGTCACTACTTCCAAGCACACGAGATTTCAGTGGTTACTGCCTACCCCCTCGACCGCATACTGCACAATCAGGAGGCCACTGGACGTGTTGTCGAGTGGGCAATCGAACTCAGGGAGTTCAACCTGTGCTTCATCAGCAACCGAGCGATCAAGAGCAGAGCGCTGGCCGACTTCGTGGCCGAGTGGACGCCGGTGCCTAAAGACGAAGGGGAAGAACTATCTATGAATCCGGGACATGAAGGAACCGAGCACTGGACGATGCACTTCGACGGGTCCCTCACGCTCAAAGGCGCGGGGCGATCTCCCCGGCTACCTCGCGGACGGCTTCACGAGTGGCGTCTCCTTCCTCCTCGGCGACCCCGAGCCTGGCCGGCACCGAGGAGAAGTTTGGATCCCAGCTTCAGTAGCATGTGAGCACATGCTCTGCCACCGCGGCTGCTAGCTCGCACCCCTCCCGAGCCACCACGTCCTTCACGGCTGCCGGTAGCGCCTCCAGCCGCCCGGCGATCGTGCCGAAGGGAAGGACAAAGTGTCCTAGGGACTCTAGGCCTTGCTCGCTCACGGTTATGCGGCCAAGCCCGGCAGCCGCCACCGCACGCCGTGCCCGGTTGAAGATATTGCGCATCATCGCGGTGGCGCTGTTCCTTTCGGACCGCATCTCCACGAGGAGATCCCTCTCCTCGGTGGCCGTCGACTCCAGCCACCGCAGCTCCTCCTGCAGCCCCTTCACCCACTTCGAGAGCTACCGCTTAGAGGCGTTGCTATCCTCGAGGCACTGTTCCACCTCTCAGATGTGGCGGTCTCTGTCTTCTTCAATTCGGCGAACTTGCTCTCGGGCCTCCGCCCTGGCCGCCTCCATCTGCTCAGAGACCTCTTTGCAAGCAGCCTCAACACGCCGCTCCACTTCACTCTCCCCTTCATCGAGCGCCTTCTCTCGCTGATCAAGGACAATCTCCCGCGTAGCGGTCTCGGCTTCGCGGAGGGCAACCTGATCCTCCCGCAGGATCAGTTGATCGTCTTCATCGATGACATCCGCGTGCATCTCCGTGGTGGCTCTTTTGTGTTCGCGCTTGGTGATCCGGACCCGCACGAGGAAGGCTTCTCCGGCTTCCGTGAGAGCGGCCTCCCGCTCCTCCAGTGCTGCTTTCTCTGACGCGACGGTGGCATGGATCTTGTCCACCATGGCGTGCGCCATTTCGAACAGCTCGGGAAAGAGCCCCTGAGGCGTCACGGCTTGGTGCATGGAGCTCGGGACCCCCAGCAGGGCAATTGAGCCCGAGCTCGCTCTGGCGCTGGAACAGCCACAGGCCTCTGCGAGGGCAAAGATGGGCTCCCCGCCTTCGGGCACCGAGCTCCCCCCGAGAACCTCTGGCAGGCTCTCGGGTAGCTCCAGAGCGGTTGGGTCCCCGAGCTCTCCCTCAGGGAGCGCCTCCTCGGTCTTGACCCTCGCAGTCCCGGCTGTCGCAGCAGGCGACGGAGTGCCAATCACCATGACCTCCGCCGGTGTCTCCGATGCTGCCGCGCCCCGCTCGGGCGCTGTGCCTTGGATGTCGGGGATCGAGCTCAGCATCGTCCGCACGGTCTCGGCCCCCGAGATGGCCTCGGCTCTCGGGGCATCCTCGGTGCTCACGGCAGACTCCGCACTTGGGGTGGTCCGAGTTTTCTTGCACGACCTGCAAACAACACAACGAAGCTCGGGTCAATCCCCGAGCACTATATTAACCCTACAGAATAAAGTGGGAGTTGTCTTACCCTGACGAGGGCCCTTTGTACCGCCAGCGTGCGGTCGGGATCTCGAATCCCGGGCTCGTCAGTGCCGACGGCTCCTTCCTTTTCTTGTTCGCTGCTTGGGCGCTGCCTCGCCCCGAGCTGCCGTCCCCGGCCGGCGCTAATTGGTCGCTACCTCGCCCCGAGCTGCCACCCCCGGCCAATGCTGATTGGTCACTGTCTCGCCCCGAGCTGCCGCCCCTGGTGCTCGCCCACGGGCCGGGGGGGCGGAGGAGGGGGGTAGCGGCGATGATGAGGATGACGGGTGGGAAGGCGCCCGCACCTTCTTGCCCTTCGGGTCTGCGGGGTCCTCGTCAGCAACGCGAGTCCCCGGGGTCCTCGTGGTCATTTCCTCCTCGACGTCGCCACCTCCCGGGATCATCAGCAAGCCAGGCGCCCTAACCGCATCCTTCGGCTTGATCCCCCGGGAGTCAAACTCGGGGAGGGCCGCACGGATCGCATTGCGCTGTGGGTTCACGCAAAACGCAAGGTCCCACCTAGGCAGCTCTACGGAAGCGGTGTCCCCGACGCCCAGGAGAATCCACAGCATGGCCCTCGCCGTGTCAGGGCTGAGGTTCCCCGCCTCACCAATCTCTGTCTAGCCGATGTCCCGCATGCCGGTGTACATCCAGGGCGGGTGGCCACGCTCCCGCAGCGGCGCCAGCCGCCACCGGAGGAAGTCTCCGACCACCATCGTGGCCGTCAAGCCCGCAGCTCGCAGCTGCGAGATCCTCTCCACCACTGGCCACAGCAAGTCGTCGTCCTCCGGCAAGAATTCCCATTTCCGCTTGTGCGCCGGTGCCGGCCCATCGGGAAGCAGCAGCTGGGCATGTAGATCAGTGGAGATGTAGTAACAATGGTTGCGCCAGTCATCCCATTTGTTCTGCGTCTCCTGTGGGATGTAGCTGTCCCCGATCTTCTCCTGCAAGCGGAAGTTGTAGCTTCCCGCGGCTTCCACCTGGTCGGAGCCCCTGCTCTTCCCCGCAGACCGCAGCACGAAGAAGTGGCGAAAGAGCGCCACCGACGGCATCACCCCCACGAACATCTCACAGAGGTGGGCGAAGATCGCCAACATTACCATGGAGTTGGGGGAGAGGTGGATGAGATGAATCTGGTATTCCGCCAGCACCTCCAAGAAGAACGGGGAGAACGGCGGCACCAGGCCCGCCGCGATGAAGCTTGCAAAAATCACCGTCTCCTCCGGCCTCGGCTCCGGCGGGCACGTGGCCAGCCTCACCATCGACGCCTCCCATCGGCCCTCCGGGACCAACATCTTCCATACCTTGGTAATGCTCTCCTCGTTGAGGAGGCGGGACCTGGAAAGAATGGCGTTGGTGGTGGCGGACGGCGAGGAGGCGTGGCGTCTATCGCGTCTCGGCATGGTGCCGGTACGGCGTGGAAGTTGGAGGCGAAAGGAAGCAGGAGGCCAAAGGGTACAAGGAGGCGAAAAGGCATGAACAAACAAGGAAGTTGAGGAGGCGCAGCGGCGGCGGAGCATTTAAAGGAAAGAATCAAGAATTCAAGGCGTTTCATGTGCGAGTAGATGTCGGGGGCCCACGGAGCGCGAAAAGCGGAATGTGGGGGACGTTTCTGTTTCCCTGGCAGAGCGCGCTCCCCCACGAGGCACGAAAATTGGAACGTTCCCCCGCGCGGCGCTCAGAGCGGGCCAGCGTCTTCGTTGGCTCATGAAGAGAAGGCCCCGCCCCCAGCTTCATCCTCTTTCTGGGCCGTTGCCAAGTCGCGGGCCCGGGGGCTACTGTCGGCGATACGGGGAACGGGCTCCCATAGACCACTGGCAGAGGCCCAACTTGACGCCACGACGCCAAGGACATGGGAGTCAAGAGAAGGTGCCCGAGGGAACACCCCGAGCACTGTGTCCCCTTGGCCATCAAGGGGAACCCCAAGTCGTCCCTTAAGGATGCTCCCCGAGCACCCAAGGCGACTTGGGGCCCACTCGGGACAGTGACTGCCTCCCACGAGCGATGGAATGTCCTAATTCGCGTGCTCGGGGGTCCCCGAGCATGCGGAAACCCCGAGCACCCCTCGTAGGTATTTCCCCAGCACACGTGGCCCGATGGGTGCATTTAATGCCTGTCTGTGCGGGCCCACCTACTCCAAGTCCTTGCGGACAAGATGGCAGCGTCCTGGTCGAATTCTGTTCTCCCATATGATGGGCCCCGTCAGCTGTCGGTCCTGTCAGGGGATGGAGCGGTCTGACACCTTTTTGACTTTAGGACACGCCGCTGCGTGTCTAGGCGCATGCCTCCTGTCCCTGGTCAGTAGGGCCGGGGTAGTTGCAGCATGGTCCGTGGCAGAGATCGTCTGGGAAGTCTTCACCTTCTGACCCAACCACGTCATGATGACCCAGATTCCAACCGCAGCGTGACAGGCACTATTCCGCTACAGCAACCCTCAACCGTCGGCGTGGGTCGCCCATGCCCTATCCGTCAGCAACGGTGCTACTACAGTGTATTTGCCTTTCGGCCGTTGTGGTGACCCCCGGGTATATAAGGGGAGAACCAAGGCCATGAAAGGGGGGAGAAAAGAGAAAGAGGACGAGAAAAAAGAGACCTAAGAGATAGAAAAGAGGAAGAACACCTGTGCTCCCAGGTTGATTGTAATCATCCAAATATTCATATATACACAAAAGAGCAGGACGTAGGGTTTTACACCAGGAAGGTGGCCCGAACCTGGGTAAATCACTGTCCCATTCCTAGCTCCCTGCCACTCAAGATCGACATAGCTCCTGTTCTTGCACCTCCCCGCCGAATCCCAAAGAGGGTCCTTCCGGACCACCGACGCCGGCGTTTGTACGTCGACATAAGGCAACGAGAGAAGTCACATCATGCCCAGTAATGCAGCTGCACACTAGACAAACCTCTAACCTTCTGCAAAGATGCTCATGCTTCCAACAAGCATCTTCTATACGACCTATAGATTTGCAAATAAAGCAACTGAGACGTGTAGGGTAGGAAAGGTCTTCGTCGACCTACTCGGCACGACCTCTGTCGTGGCTCCCTCGAGCTCCACGGTTGCACTCCACCTCCTGGCCACGAGTGCTGCTCTAGCTCGACTTCTGTTGCGGTTCCTGCAAACTCCAAGGTTGCACTCCACCGGCACGGCGACACATGGAGCTTGACCCTGCTTGCGGCATGTGCCATAGAGGCCACCATTGTTGCATCCTGGACACAGTCGCACTGCACCAAACGCCACCAGATCCCTACTGTGCTCCACCAGGCCTTTACTACAAGTTTTTGTGATGTGCATTTTGAGAAAAAAAGTATGTGATTAGTCTCTCTCTCGTCACAGGAGGTTTTGTTGAACTGTCTCTAATGAATGGCTTGGATAGGCATTTTAGTAGTAGTGAGAGCATGTATTTAAGCTTACATATATGATGCAAACTCTACTTCTTAGGACACAGAATGCGTATAAAACATTTACTCAATAGCTACTACTTTAGAGTTGAGAAATACAAAAACAGGTAATCCTATTTCACAATCTCCCGTGAAATGGAAAGTTCATAGTCGATGCTCACCTTTGGTTCTCCACCAAGTTCCTCCATCCAATGGGGACTTCATACTACTACAAAAAAGTTAATCCTAGACCCTTCATCCATCTCAAACGGTTACCGAAGACCCTCCATGTTCTTTTGGGACTAGGGTTAGGGTGGGTTAGGGCCAGGTGGAGATTCCATGTGCTCCTCAGGATTAGATGTAGGGCCAGCGAGCAACAACGGATCAACTAGGTTGGCAGTTAGGGTAGGACAGAGAGGCAAAGTGGCATGGCAGTGTCATGAGTCGCTGTTGGTGGAGGACAGACGGTTGAGATGAGCGAGCGAGTGGGTCGACACAAAGGTAGAGGAGACAACATCAAGCATTATGGTTAGGAGGCTAGGGAGGTGGTGGCTAATCCAATGGTAGTAGCCACCAAAGACAAGGAAGATAGGTGAGGGTGTGGTGGCAGCGACGTGACATGATGCAAAGCGGCTAGAGATGGAGGCAAGTGCGGAGAGGGAGGTGGGGGTGGGGAGCAGTTCACCAAAGGGGGCTCGTCCACCCATTTACACATGCAAACTTGAGGCAACGACATACACGAGTGGGCATTAGGTGGGGTGTCAGCGTGACTAAGTTCAGGCATTAGGTGGGGTGTCAGCGTGACTAAGTTCCGAAGAGGGTTAAATCAAGAGGAAGAAGAAAGTGTCGGATGCGGTTTGGCTGTTGGATCTAAATCAACGGTTCAAATTAATCGACTGTGATTGAACCAGTTTGTAGTCACCTATGGAGCAAGCTTTCCCATACGAAATGCTATGAAAGCCCTTTTATACATATTGATTTTGCCGTCAGCCACCATATGTGTGGCATTTGGTCAATTTAGCCTTTTCTCCCTCAATTTTATGTTTTCAAGATGATTGTGTCTATCCTAATTCAGCTGAATGATCTTGATCAGACTTTTAAGGACAAACAGTTCCTCTCATACTACAGAAATCGTCATTACAAGACCCATAATCACATGTGGTTTACTAAAAAATGTTTGTGATATGGATCTTTTACAAGCAGTTTTTAAGAAAAGTGCTATCATGGACGGTTTAAAAAAGCATCTGTAATAACATATATATCACATACAGTTTTTTTAAAAACCATCTACGATGTCATCACGGGCGTCTTTTTTAAAAAAAAACCGCTTCTGATGTGAACTGGCCCAATTGGACTGTTTCCATCCAACGGCCCCCAGCTGGCCAATTAGGCCCAATTTAAACCTCACCGCCCCCTCGCTAAACCCTTGCCGCCTCTCTCCCTTCTCCTCTCAGTCTCCTAGCACTCCGTGCCACATGCCTACTTCTCCTGCCTGTCCCCGCCCCCCACTTCTCCACCACACCGAGGCAAGATCCATCGCCTCCAACCTCGTCGTGGCCAGATCCATTTTCCACCGATGTCTCCACGGCCAAATCCGGTCGCCATCGATGTTGATGCGGCCATAATCGATTGCCCTCACTGCAGGGTAAGGAGTGGAATGAGGCTAAGCGGCGGTGACGGCTTTTGCATTTGGCCTCCTCTGATGGTGATAACAGTGGGGGCAGAGTGACGCAGACAATGGTGCTGACAGAGTCAAGCTCTAGTGGGAACTCGGTGCTGCAGTCCGCAGTGTGGGCAGTCCATGGCAACGACAGTCCACAGAGTGCTCGGTACATGGCGGCGCTTGGAAGCCGCCACACTCAGAAACCTTCATGCCTGCAACGGTTGTGAGAAGAGCATTCTGATGAGGGTGACAAGAGGGTGGTTCTTGGCCATGGCATAGAGGGCAGCGCGAGTAGCCAGGAGAGTGCCATGGCATAGAGGGCGGCGCGAGTAGCCAGGAGAGTGTCTTGTATGGCTTCAGGGAGTACACCCTACCTTTGGAGGCACGGCGCAGCCAGATTCAAGCGATGCCACCCTTGACGTGGCTAGATCTGGGAACCGCATGTCTGGGTTTAGTCACCGCCTCCTCGCCTCGACTGGAGCCGGGTGCTGCCATTTTATTTTATTTTTGCAATTCCTTATCACAGGTGGTTCTCATTGAACCATCTTGAACCGCCTGGGATACAATTCTGTTATCACAGACGCTTATTCACAGGCTGTTAAGAACACCGCCTGTGATTACAATTTGAAACTGTTTGTGATAAGGTTATCTATAGTACTATCAGAAGGTGATTCCACAAAAGAAAATTTCCCCCATGCCAGCCTTAGCTAACGTATGTGGTCCCATATGTGGTGTTTTCACTCGCTTGCACGCATCCATTGCCATGCATCATCGCATCAGCTGCATGTCCTAAATTTCAAAATTCATCATTTGCGTATTATGCTTGGCTGGCATCATAAGACTGTGAGACATGATCTATGTACGAGAAATTGCTATATATAAATATACCCATTCCCGGTCCATAGAATCATTACTATACAAATGGACATCATAGGCGGTTTAGAAACTGCATTACATGTGGTTTTCTGAACCTTTTGTAGACAAGGAACTGTGATGACCATGCCTCATCACAGGCGGTTTATTCTATAACCACCTGAGTTAAGCGACTTATCACATATGTTTCTATTTCAGAAGCTCCTGTGATATGCATTTTAGGGTGCAAAAAAAAGGGCATTACAAGCCTAATGAAATGCTAGTCATGTCCTCTTTCTGTTATTAGTCAAATGAATCTAGTTAACATGTACAACTATATTACTCAGATATACTATAACAAATCAATCATCCATCTATTATTTTAGACACACATAGAATTCACTTCACTTGACCATCAGAGAGAAGAAGAAAAAGAGGAAAAAATAAAGTTACCAAACCAGCTAGGAAACCTTGGCGTGCAGCAACAGCCACTTGTCGAGCTAGAGCGAGAGCAGCACCATCCTTGACTCGGAGAGCGCACGGTTCTCCTCCTCCGTGGCCATCACTTCCCTCCTCGACGCAAAGATCACCCTCAATTGTACCAATGCACACGATGAGATTAAAATAGAGCAAGCGATATACGCCTTCATGCGGCGTGGATTTAGAGGCGTTGCCGAAGGGGAGGATGATGCACACCAAGGAGAGCGTGGGGAGGTCGAAGGTGAAATCCGTGAAGAAGTGTTTGAGGTGGTGGCATGGAGAGAGTGGAGGAGTAGAGGCGGGGGTTGGGGAGGCTGGATCCATCCTCCACGACGGAGTCTGCCTCGTCACTAGCTTGTCCGGGGCCACCAAATCTGGTGGTCGTGAGCATGGGGGCCACCAGATCCGGTGGTGGGGCCACCAAATCCGACGGTGGAAACACCATATCTAGGGGGCGTGCGGTCGTCTGCAATCGTACTGATGAAGTCGAGGGCTGCGAGAGACTCGCATGGCTAGAGATGAGGGCGTGACTTCTCTCCTCTTTGCCGGTGATGAAGCAGAGCACTGCCAGAGACGCGTGTAGTCGGAGACGAGGATGAGGCCAGAGACAAGGCCGTGGCCGAGACGAGGGCGTGACTGCTATCCTTCTCGACGGCCTCATCTCTGAGCACTGGATCTGGTTGTGCCTATTGTCCTCATAGCCAGATCCGGGGTCCCCCTGCCTCTTCGTGTGGAGATGTGGCCCTGGGCTAGAGAGGAGGAAGAGGGAGGGTGGAGGGGGTGGAGATGGCGTAGAGGGTTAGGTATAGGGTTTCTCTTTTTTTTTAGAGAAAGGCATATGGTTTCTTGTTAAGTGCATGCTAGGAATGGGCCAGCCCTGGAGACGCAGGGGTAGTCTTAAAAAAAACACCAGTTTATGATCAGAGACAAGTTTTTTCAAAAACCACCTGTGATAGGCTTTATTATCTCAGAGGGTTTAAAAAGAAGGGCCTATGATGACATTGTAGACGGTTTTTTTAAAAAAAATTTACTGTGATGAGTAGATTATTGTAGGTGATTTTTCTCAAGAACCATTTGTGATATTAATTTTCGTAAAAATTGTCTATGAATAATTTTATCGTAGATGGTTTTTATTGAATCACCTATGGTTAAAAATCTTACATGATTTTTTGTGTAATAGTAAATATAGGTGCATCGATCACAAGGTCCCGCAGTCCAAGTGCGCGGTACATACATGATACATACCCTCGTCACTTATGAGTTATGACTCGTCGAGAGTTCAGAGACCCAGCAGCTAGGAAGTACTACTGATCCGTACGTCGACACAGAAGACAGAGTAAAACATGACCTCCAAACAAGTACATAAACGGAGCAAAATATATAAAATCGCGCAAGGCTGCGTGCATGCACAGTTGACAACTACCTTGACCACGACGTCTCATGCAACGAACCGAGCCACGCGTACGTCCTGCGTAGCTAGCTGCCCACGACAAGTTGCCGTCCACGACCGTGTAGATTTTACCACGGCGACACGGTCGCAGTCCATTTCCTGGCAAATTGAAGAGACGAGACACCCCAGTGCCAAAAAGAGAAGGAAGGATCAGCTGAAGCAGCAGCAACAGCATTCAATTCCTCGCAGCCAAGGTACTTTCCCTGGCGCGCGTGGATTTATAAAAGTTCGGTGCAGCAGCATGCAGCAGAAGCAAACCAAGCCATAGGTAGGAGAGAGCACAGTAGAAAAGGATGGACGGGCCGGGTGCCTCTTGCATGCCTGCGTATACGTGCATGCATGCATGCAAGCAACCAGATTGCAGCTAGCTCCTACGTACGAAACCGCTCGCTTTTGCCATGCATATGTAGCAACGCGAGCGTGACACGAGAGATGGCTACCACCTCTGTTCTGCATGGATGTTGACGGCCACCCACGAGGATTAATGGCGGGAGTGAGTTCGTTCGTTCGTTCGTTCTCGGCAACGCATTAATTAGCAACTGTTTGCCTAGATTTCTTTAACTGTCCCCGGGTGCAGTACTGCAGTCGTACGTACGTCGATCTGGATCCTGGAGTGTGACCACTCTAGCTTAGCTAGCTAGAGCCCTCGAGTTTCTGGTTAGTTTTCTTCAGGTTTAAAAGGAGAACCCAGTATTTGGTTAGGAGCGGCCTATTAATTTGATAAATTTGATGCTTCGTTTTGATTTAATTTTAGGGTTGTTTATTTTTAAGTTGTCTGAACTTTTTCTAGATCTCAGTTATTTTCTTTTAATTCTTTAGATCAACATCCAGTCATCCACATTCTCACCCCCACTTCATATATAACTTACGGTCTAAAAATTATAGTAGCATTTTACTAAAGTTGGATATTTAAAAACTGTAACTTTAGGTTTCGTAATGTGCAACTTTAGGTGACTAAGATTTATAAAAATCTCAGACAATTACGAATTAGGAAAAAACATTATGTTTAACGCTCTTGCTATTTCGCCATCACCCGAGAATTCATAAATCTCAGTCGATTTGCTAACTGTGGGATTTGCGACGCGATTTATGCTCCTCTATCACCTGCTTCAACTCTGGCGGCGATTGAGACAGAGCTGAGAACAGTAAATTCGTCAGAGTGGTTAGGGTTTGCGAGGTGGAGCTAGCATCAACACGAGAGCGGCGATGGAGGCAGAGACGAGGACAGTAACATCGCCGGAGATGGTAGGGTTTGGGGTTCTTACCATCACCCGAGAAGAACCTGTGCTTCATGGGAATGGCAAGACAGGTGGTGAGCCAGTGCTGGAGGGTGGGTCGATGGGGGAAGGGTAAGAGGGTGGCGGTGGCATCGATGGGAGGAAGAAGAAGGCTGGGCATTGAGACAGAGGAAAGGTGGGTTTGAGGCTGACTGATTGATCAAGATCCGATGGCCAAGAAACTTTCTGCGATTTCAAAAAGTAAATAAATCAGACAACTGTCGTAAAGATGAACCCTATTTTTAAGCCGAACCAAACTGACCTGATAAATCGAGAGCCAATCCCTACCTATTATGTCTTGTGCACAGGTCCCACGAAGGCACGTACCCGCATCCACATGCATGGCTACGTGCTCGAGTAACTTAAAATACATGCATACCTTCAGAAGTGGCATTTGAAAAGTTTCGCATAACTTAATTTCTAAAAGAAAAGTTTTACCACATTCTTTTCAGATCCATAACGTTGTACATTCATGAAAGTAACCCGAAGATTTGATTCAGCTGCAGAGTACGTAGTATGTATGTATACTGAGAATTGTACGTACGTTTTCCTTGCAAAGAAAAACACTTATGGTCGGAAGAACAGATCGACGCAGGACCGCAGTGGCTCAGTTGCATTTGCCTCTTCCTACTCGTGCCCAGACATTTCAGGCTAGATCTGGTTAGCGTGTCTTAACCATTTAATCAGTTCATCTGTCCTTTTAAGTAATCTGTTCATTTTGGAGACATACATGCATGGGTCCCCATGCATGAGCCATGAGGGAAAAGGTTGGATCATTAGATGAAAATGTTCCATTGATCTCTCACGCCTTTGAAACGCTACCACAACGTTCAAGATGCATATGCATGCATGGCTGGTCCCGACGATTCGAGGCACTCATTTTTCTACTATACTTTTTTTGAATTTGAAATGTTTCTTTTCAAGTAGTTAGCCTGAAAAGGCTAGCACTTTAAATCAACGAGCCATCGAGTACAACAAAAAGCCTCTAAAAGGCTGATCTAAAGAAAGAAAGACATCCCTAAAAGGCAAGGGATCCAACAAAAGCGTTGTAATTAAATAGTGGCAAGTGCTGAACAAATCTGTCGTACACAATCACACGGGTTCACTCCCTTACGTGTAGCTAGCTAGCTGCCTAGCAGAGAACTTCTGATCATGATTTATTTCTACCCGAAATAACATCAATGATTACGATATACTAGCTGCAACTCCAGATTCAGAACAATTTCTCGAATTATCCTTTTTATTAATCTTTCCTTTAATTTCTCATTTTTGGTGTTGGATATGAACTAGCTAGGTTAGAGCATTGGAGGTGTTGTTTACTAAAAAAGAGAGCATTAGAGGTGTTTTATTTCTGTAGTTTTTTGTCCAGACAACCTTGTGTGGAAGACTAAGAAATGTCAGGACTAGACGCTGCATGCGTCCTCTTGCGTGTTCAGTGCTTGCATGCATGCGTCTAATTAGGTGCAGGATATTGTGTATACTAGTGTGCTTTTCTTCTGTTCGATCTAGTCATCTAGAACCAACAAAAACACAGAATCTTAGGTACAGAGACCGGACACCAAGGACTAACATGCTGCGCAGGCCTTCCTATAAACATTTTCCATCGGCCATTTAGTAGGAAATCTGGCCCACAAATCTGTACCAGTACCATTTTTAGAGATGTTATTTTTACGTACATATATGCGGTACCCTATGATAGTTCGTTATCCAATTTCACGTCTCAGAACATGATGGAGCGCGGTACCGATAAGCACGTGACAACTGAACACGGAAGGGGCACCGCATGGGTACGCGATAGACAAGTACGCCGCACGTTACAAGTACGGTCTCAACGGATCAACGACGATCAGAACATATTGACATGGCCAGTTCACTGCACTTTGTATGTATGATGTCGGATCAACAGTCGCCAAATTTGACCCGTTGTGTTCCTCGGTTAATTAATACTCTCTTCCTTTGTAGTTAGATGATGTTTCAAATAAGTAATCTCTAACATATAACCGCTAATCTTTTTAATTTTATTAACATTATGAGAATATTATTCCTGATAGATCTAATAGTTCCATATATTACGTGCCAAAGTCGGAGGAGCTTATCACACATTTCAGAATATGACCTCTCTGCGAACAGATGAATCCGTCGTAAACGGCGATGCACCTGTATCACCTTGTTTCTAAATTCACTCGTTTGACAGGCCTGCGTATATTTTTATCTTTGCTTCGTGTAAAATGATTAGCCTAAAGGTAGTGTATGCTAAATCTACTATATCTAAATTTTTCATATGAGACTAACCCTACCATTGTACTTGGGTCACGTATGCATCTACTCAAACGAGCTGAGGTATTACGTGGAATATTATGGCACACGGTTGCCACTGATGCCCATTTACGGCTAGATCCAGAGAACGATCAGTCATACCACGGACAAGAAGGCATCGGCCGTTTGCGACGGATTGATGGATATATATGTAGGGTCGATCGTGCACGGCCACCAATTAAGCAGTCAAGCACGCATATCACGGAAATTCATCCATCTATCGGGCCCTCCACCAAGGCAGATGACCGGAGTTGAGAGCCGCTTTATGGAGAGCGGGCGTTGCGACGGAGGCGCACATGGTAACGTGGACCCCCTGAGCTAGGCAGCCAGCAGGGCCCACCCACCGATGCGTGCAGCGCAGCTGTGCAACTACTACTAGTCGCATGCAAGCATGCATATCGTCAAGTCAGCCAACCTCAGCTCAGCTCAGCTGGCCCCGGGGCCTCGCACGCCGATCGAACGAAACCCTACGCTTTTCAAAAGCAGTCTCCATCTGACCCAGCAACGTGCGCCAACATAACCTGTGTGTGTGTCAGGCATAACCGGTGAAGGAGAGCTAGCTGAAAAACTAGTCTGATCGACTAATGTAACGCCTGCCTGTGATCGATTACAAACAGCGAGTTTTTTTTTAATATTATTTTTTTTCAGAAATTTCAGAAATAATACCACAACTGAAAAAATTTCAGAAATAGCCTCCAACCGCCACAGGTCATGGCGGTAGGGTCCAATCGCCATGACCCGTGGCGATTTCTCCGTAACCGCCACGGGTGGTGGCGATTTCTGGCTATCGCCGCGGGCCGTTACGGCATTAAATCCAATCGCCATGCATCCTGGCGATAAGGGTCCAGTCGCCACGAGTCGTGGCGATTGGAAGTTAATCCGCGCGGAATTAGGTAACCGCCACGCCACGTGGCGAAATCGCCACGACCCGTGGCGATTACGGGGAAATCGCCACGCGTGGTGGCGATAAGGCTCGGGCCTATATAAGCGCGCAATCGCCTGCCGACTGCGGCGTCGGTGGAGGGAGTTCGGGCGCCGCGGGAGGAGAAGAGGGGAGATTTCGGGTAGAGAGGAGAGAAAAAATAGTGAGGAGAGAAAGGGAGAGAAAGGGAGAGGGTATTTTTGCACTACTTTGAAGGTATATTTCTAAATTTTGTAGATGTTTTACTAGATATAGAAATAGAGGTAGATTTAGAGTACATTTGTATATGATATAACTTAGGGTAGTTAGTATTTAGACATTTGTAGAAGATATAACTTAGGGTTTAGGGTTTAGATATTTGTAGAAAATATAACTTAGGGTTTAGGGTTTAGATATTTGTAGAAAAAAAGAACTTAGGGTTAGGGTAGATGTATTCGTAGTATTTAGAGATAATAGTAGATCTAGAATCGTCTAGGGTTTAGTATAGATTTGTAGGAAGATGCAATTTAGGGTAGATCTGTTAATAGTATTTAGATCTCGTAATGTGTAGAAATATGGTGATATTTTAAATAGAAACGTTTGGTATATTGCATAGGTAATTAGTACAGAACAAATTGTACCCAGTCGTACTGTACTTAGAAATAGAGTAGACTAAATTTATTTAGTCCAAATTGTATCCAGTCGTACTGTACTTAGAAATCGAGTAGATTAAATATTTACGCACGGAAAATCTAGACTGTGTAGTCTAAATTATTACGTTTTGGATGGCAGGAATGTTAGAAGTAGTAGAATTTGTAGTCTACTACGGTATTGGTACCGTCCGTATAGATGAATCTGGATCCGTTGATCTTAGTAGCTTCAACAAACGACACTACGTATGCGAGATCCCCACAGATACCACATCAGTAATATTAAAGAATGGTTCACACGGGCCTTTGGTCTTGATCCGGAGGTCGCAAGTGTAACCTTGCAGGCGTATTTTAGCAAGTCTTGCAAGCATGTCCGGTGGGATTTGTTCCCGCTCGATCTGACAAAAGACTGGCAGGCTTGGTTGAGGGCAAGTAAGAAACGCAACGGTTCCCATTATCTGTTGGTTCAGGCGGTACCTAAGCAGGTGTCATATGAAGAAGGCGGAAGCGGAGGCAACGAAGTTGGACAGAACAGCGGAGGCGGGGGGCAATGAAGAAGGCGGAGACGGAGGCAATGAAGAAGGCGGAGACGGAGGCAATGAAGAAGGCGGAGGCAGAGGACAGAACAGCCCAGCGGCGGAGGAAGTTGTTGGCGAAGAAGGCACTGTAGTGGAAGTCGGTGGAACTTCCGCTGGACCTTCCGCGACAGGAGGTACTGAATACCTGAGCGGTTCGGTGGACGAGGGGGAGATACGTCCTGAACTAGTGCAGATCATGGAGCATGATGATGCCGTTGCTAGAGAGGAACAGGCGAATGTCGAAGACGGTAGCAGCGAAGAGGACGAAGATGAGGATGAAGAAGGAGGCGTCGATCGATTCCTAGTATGTGGAATCTTGACATGTCCAGCAGAATGAATCTCGAGGGCGGAAGTCACGACAGGTATCCGTACAAAACCCAACGAGATTGTCCAAGGCGCATTCTACAACACGAAGAAAGAGGTGAAAGAGGCGGTGAAGCTTTGGGCGATGTCGACACAGAGGACATTTCGAGTGCAGAAAAGTTGCAGGGATCAGTACTCAGTGAAGTGCAAGTCTGCTGGGTGTGAGGCTACGTGCATGCGTCCATGAGAAAGTATGAAGTGCAGTGGGTCATACGACGGGTCGTGCCGCATACATGTGTGATAAGCGGAGTTCCTGACACCCATCGGAATATCAGTGCTGAACTCGTGGCTGGGTCGATGTATCACAAGATAGTGAAGAATGTCTGCATTCCAGCATAGTTCATACAGACATCTGTAGAGAGCAAATACCAGTATAACATAAGTTATTCCATGGCATGGAGGGCTAAGCAGATCGCGCTGGAGCGGCGGTTCGGGACATTCATCGATTCATATAACAATTTGCCATATCTTCTGGACACATTGGGCCAGAGGAACGACGGGACATTTGTTGGCCGTCTCTTACTGCCATCTCCGGACATACCTGGAAAATTTATGTTGAATGGTGCTTTCTGGTGCTTTGGCCCGTGCGCAGAAGCGTTCAGACATATTCGGCCGGTTATTTGTATTGATGGGACATTCATGACAGGCCAGCTGAAGGGGACACTCTTTACCGCAATTGGGGCAGACGGAAATGATCAGTTAGTGCCACTTGCAATGGGTTTCGCTGATTGCGAGAACTACGACAACTGGTTGTGGTTCCTTCAGTGTCTGAAGCAAGGTCTTGTGAAGGATCAACCAAACGTGTGTGTTATTCATGATCGGCATGCAGGGCTGCTGCTAGCAATTCGCCATCTGCAGCAAAGAGCGGCGAAGACTCCGGAGGGGGAAGATTTGCCATTAGAATGCAGTTGGTACGACATCCGGAGTAGGTGGTGCAGCCGTCACTTAGCGGCCAATTTCTATCGCCAGTTCAAGAACAAGCAGTTGATGAACCTTTTCAAAACGTTATGCAAACAGAACCAGTATCGGAAGTTCGACGAGTACTGGAGGAGGACTGGACGAGTTCACGAAGAAGGAGGTTAGACAACGTAACCCTGGGGAGGTAACACACAGGCTTTGTGATCTTCTGGGAGTTGATGAACCAAACACTAGGAGGAAGGCATCAAGCAGGGTGAAGTGCTTCTCGGACTGGATAAGTAAGGAACCACTTGAGCAGTGGTCGCTCCTCCATGACACAGACGGCGCTAGATATGGGATCATGACTAGCAATCTTGCTGAGGTTTATAATTTTGTTCTCAGGGGGGTACGAGGTTTACCCCTGGTCGCCATCGTGGAGGGTTCGCTTCACGGCACAATGAGGTACTTTCAGGAGAGGCGTGCAAAGGCTGTACTGCATATGGAAAAATTCGGTGGAACACCTTACTGTGGTAAGACTATGTTGTACATGGAGGAGAAGGCCAAGAAGGCGCAAATGCACAAGGCAAGACGCATGGATAATGTGCAACGTAGGTTCGAGGTATGTTTGAAGCAGAAGAGCGGATTCGGGGTTTGCGCACAGGAGATTACTCAGGAGGTACTTTCCATATGCAACCAAATATCTCTGCTACTTGTACGTGCAACAAGCCTATGCTTCTTCACAAGCCTTGCTCTCACGTCCTTGCTGCGGCTGCCAAGACGAAGATGGACACGAGGCCGTTCGTGTCGTACTACTTCACAAAGGAGGCTGTCCGTGATACCTGGACAGGGGAGCTGTATGGTTACCGTGTGGTGGATAATTTCACGCAGGTACATCCAGGCGAACTGGTCTATGTCCCCGATTTTAGCCTCCTCCGAGCTTCTGTGGGACGACGCCGGACTCGCCGTATTCATAACACGATGGACGAGGCGGAGGCTGGTGGACCAACCAAACAGTGCAGCTATTGCAAAAATTCGGCCACCGCAGGAAGACATGTCCGAAGATGAAAGATGACAAAAAAAGAAGGGAGGAGGAGGCGGCGGCTAGTGGTGCCTCTGGGTCAGGCCATTAGTACTATTTGTCACACTCTTTGTATCATGTAATTTGCTAGTGCATTCGAACTTCATGTCGTATTTACTTCGTGTACTCCATGTGATTCGTGTACTTCGTGGACTGTTGACCTCGTGTAATTCGTGTATTTCATGAATTTATGTTGATGTATTCGTGTTACATTTACTTCGTGTGCTGCATGTATTTCATGAACTTATGTTGATGTATTCTTGTTATATTTTACTCCGTGTGCTGCATGTATTTGATGAACTTATCTTGATGTATTCGTGTTATATTTACTTCGTGTTACTTTAATGTTTACTTTTATCGCATGAACAGATATGGCTCGCTTCGAGCTCATAGATGAGCGAGAGGACCGAGAGCACCGGGCTAGGCTCCTGGCTTCAGGAGACCGTGATCTCGGGGTGTTCCGTACTCGTACACCTGATCACGCGTGGAGGATTCACGAGTCGTGGATCGAGAGGTACATTATTTGGTTCTATCTATATCATCTTGTTTCAGTACTAACTGGACCTTTTATGTGATCTGACAGGCTCGCGTGGTCCGGTTTACTACCACTCGCACGGATGGTCGAGGCGGTGGGCGACGAGGACGCCGGACAGCCGGCTGCTGGAGTGGTCGTTCTAGGAGGTTTCCTTTCGATGCCTCCTTGCTGACCGCACTTGTGGACAGGTGGCGGCCCGAGACCCACACCTTCCACTTTGCCTGGGGGGAGATGACGGTCACGCTGCAGGACGTGGCCTGCCTACTTGGCTTACCAGTGGCTGGAGCAGCGGTGGGTCCGCTGCCGGCTCCAGCTGACTGGCCTGACTCACTGGCGGACAGGTTTGGCGCAGCTCTACCACCTGGGCCACCTGAGGTTGAGGTGGTAAAGGCCGGCCAGAAGCACGGTCCCAGGTTGATGTGGCTTCATCAGTTTGAGGTACGTATGTAGTTTAATGATGTTCGATATCTTCATTCAGCAATCATCATATTTCTGTTATCTGACATATTCGTGCAGCTGGACACACTGGAGCACAGATTTCAGGGAGACCTCAACGTGTACCAGCTGAACCGGGGACTTGAGGCATACGTGCTCTGGCTGCTTGGGTACGTGATGTTCACGAGTGCCCACGGAGACACCGTAGACACTTGCTACATCGGCATAGCACGGCAGATCGCAGATGCTGAGTCGGCGGATCAGCTCTCTCCCACGAGCTGGGGGTCTGCGGTGCTTGCGGGCTTGTACCGAGCGCTCTGCGGCGCATGCAAGAGGAGGTTGGCCAACGCCAATCTCACAGGGTGTCCGCTTCTTCTCCAGCTGTGGTCGTTCGAGCGCTTCCCGGTCGGCCGACCATGGGTCGACGACTCTGCTTACGGCGCGGAGTTCTACCGTGGAGGAGGGCCCCAGTTGCTGGAGGACGGACCGACTTTCGGGTCCATGTGGACAAGAAGAACAGTGAGTTATTTTGTCTTCATCAGCTTGTATTTGCTTATAATATTCGTAAGTTCATTGAGTATGACTCTCGTATGATGTACTTCTTGCAGCCTCAGTGGGCGAGGGCACAGGTACGAGGCTGTTACCTCTCTTTCACGGAGCAGTTCCAGCACCTCCCTGCGCAGAGCGTCATTTGGAGCCGTACTCCCCTGATGCGTTGGCGCGACGTGCACCGCACCGGGGGATGTCTTCACTGTGCCGGCGGGACGAGACCTACTGGAGGACCACTTCGAAGATGTCTTCGACATCTTCGTGGAGGACCACTCACCACACCGTGTGATGAGGCAGTTTGGCTTGTACCAGCAGTACCCGCCTCCACACGTACCACTCGTCCAGCCGAACGCTCACACGTAAGTCAAGTTTTAGAATTTGATATAGATTTCGAATGGCTATTCCTTTTACGAGATACAAATTTATTACGTACACAGGTGGACCCGCAAGGGAGGGGGTACTAGGGACACACAGTGGGCATCACGGCTGGCCCCTTTTGTTGCCGCGTGGGCCACTGCTCTGGACAGCGTCCTGCCCGAGGAGCGAGCATTCAGGTACGCGGACTTCGACGCCTACTTGCAGTGGGTACTTGCCACGTACACGCGTCCACCTTATTCGTGGAAGCGAGTACCTTGAGGAGCCGGCGGCACAGACGACAGACATGTACCCGATCCTCGCGGCTGAAACTCTAGATTTGGCGGTTAGTGAATTTCGTGCTCCACTTCTCCATGTCTATTTGTGTACAACTTACGTGAGCATCTATGATTCTCACTTTTCAGGGACAGTGGGCGACATCGGCGAACGCGGAGGTGACAAGACTGCTGCAGCGTCACCCACCCGGCACCCGATGACCACGCAGGCCTGTCCAGGGTCGCGGATTTTACTAGGAGGATCATGGACGTGTTCAGGTGCACGCGCACTGATGACGTCGTTGCCGGGGCTAGCTCTAGCCGGGGAGCACACAGACCACCGCGTCCTTCACAGACGACGCACCGTCAGCCTCCTACCTCCCAGCCGCCGGGGCCCACAGAGGTGGGTGGTTCTGCGTGGCAGCAGAGTGCGGCCCCATTCTCCATGAGTGCACAAGGTAAAAAAATTTCTCGTCTCGTACAAACCATTATTCCTTACGTTGCTGTGCTCACTAATTCCGGTTATATGCAGGTCACATGCCGCTTGACGTGGCAGGTAGTCTGTTTGACTACATCCTCAACAGCCCCAACACTCAGGGCTTCAGCTTTCAGGACGACGACGAGGCGGCCCAGTTGACTCCACGTGGGCAGTTCGGCACGACGCAGCAGACTCAGCCACCAGCGCCCACGCAGGATACACAGGCTGACCCGACACTTCCGGTGGGCAGGGCTCCTAGGGCGGGAGCGGGGCAGCCTAGGCAGAGGTACTCACCGTCGCTGATCAGGAAGAGGCGACAACGAGACTAGGCGTCCATAACTTTAGTACTGTATTACATTATATTCTATGAGCACTTCGTATTTCCAGTGTCATTAGTTCTACTGAATTGCATGGAACACTCTGTTTATTTCTTCGAAATATAGAGTTCCATACATCGTTAGCCCCGACACTCATGGCTTCGTTAGCCCCGATGGACTCTATCATCTCGTAATCCTCACCACCCAGTTGAATACACGAGTATTCACCTTCCTGTTTTTACTGAGAAAAATACAACAAAGATTCTAGAGAATCTAGCTTAACAGCCAAATCAAGAATGTTTCGCACCATAGTTCACCCTAAACCCCATACAAAGGATGGTATAGAGAAAGGGAAGGTAAGGAAGCCGAACGAACGACCGAATAAAACAGCAGAAGAACATTAAATATAACAGACATGTTCCTGTCAGTATCAGCCTGTGCTACGTCTCATGGATGACCGATATGCAATGCAATCATGGAGATGCAATCTGTCAATCTTTAAAATCAAACCTGAAGACAAAATGATTGTACACCACTTCTCACGACATACTCTTGCATGAACAGACATGTGGAGAAACTATGTTTTATAGAATACGTACATATTTCATCCTTACTAATTGATTTTAGCAAACACCAATCAACTTATTTGATCAACCACAACCAAAATCAGTAGAAGAATACGTACTTCTTCTACTCCGAAATCTAAACAAGCTACTCCGAGATACCAATATTTTTTCTGAATAACCCAGGGAAGATTATCTACGGGGTGGGAGCGTCTGCTCACCCGGTTAAATAGTACAAGGGGGTGCCTTTGGTCGTGACGACTATGACCAATCGCTACTGCTTCTGGCGATAACTGACAAATCGCCAAGACGTGTGTCTGGCGATTACTGTATTACATTATATTCTATCAGCACTTCGTATTTTGAGTACCATTTGTTCTACTGAATTGCATGGAACACTCAGTTTATTTCTTCGAAATATAGAGTTCGATACATCGTTAGCACTACGCATGGCGTGACAACACGGTACGATAACATTCGCATACAGCCAAACAACCTAATAGAATATTGAAATAGCTACTCAGGGCCTTTCGGATATTTTCCCTTCCTCATACGACGAGCGTGAGCTTCCTCCCCTTCTTCCTTCGCGCGACGCGCCATCTCGCACTTCCTCGCCCTTTCGGCCTCACGTGCCTCCGCAGCTCGACGTTCCGCCTCCTCCTTTTCTTTGCGTTGCATCTCCTGCCAACGCTTTCTCTTCTCCTCCTCCTCTTCCTCGTGCATGCGTTCCTCAATCCGACCTCGAGCACAGACAACCATCCACCTGAGTTCTTCCTCATTCTCTTTCGATTGGGTCACGTCCAGCCACTGTATGTAGTCACAGATAGTAGGTCGAGACTGCAAGCAAACGACTGTTACCATGTATTGCATCGTGTTAGAAATGCGGGTATGTGTGAGTTTTACCCTTTCACGCCGTGTGCGCATGCCAAACTTCGGTGGCTCTTCGTCGTAGTTAGCACACATGAAGAACCTTCTTCCGTACGTGTAGCCGAACTCATCCGACCTCATCAGTCTGCACGGATCTTGGCACCAGCAATGGGGAACTTCGACACCTGCGGGCAGGTCGGCAACCATCTTCTGCTTCGGCATCTCGTCAGCACCAGATGAGGCCATTCCTGCCATTTTGGAATACGCCATAGTTACTATTTTTAGGAAACTAAAACAAAATAATAACGCAACTATTTACCTCACACCGCCCTAAACCCTAAACCCTACTTCCGAGAGCTTATTTCTTCTCACCTCGCTCCCAAACCCTAATCCCTCTCCCTCTCTTCTCTGTATCGATTTTTCAATTTTCCATGAATTGGTGGAAGGTAGAGACAGGTGAGGGGTGAATAAATAGAGAGTGCGCATGAGGCGGGCAGGAGAGCGGGCAGGAGAGTGGGCAGGAGGCTTAGGATTCTCACTTCACAGGCAGGAGGTGACCTTCACGGGCGACAAAAGGACGCTGGAGGGGGGCAGGGTGGTGCAGGGCCACTTTCGGCGCGAAATCGCCACGAGCCGTGGCGATTAGGGGAAATCGCCACGGCTCGTGGCGATTACGGGAAATCGCCATGGCGTCTGGCGATTACTTCCAACCGCCATGGCGCTTGACGATTCAGTATTGAATCGGCACATGCGCTGGCGGTTACGCAGAAATCGCCACAGGTCATGGCGATTGGACCCTACCGCCATGACCCATGGCGATTGAAGGTTATTTTTGCAATTTTTTCAGTACCGGTATTATTTCTGAAATTTTTGAAAAAAAATAATATTTAAAAAAAACTCTACAAACAGCTAGGGTTGCAGTCACAGATTCACAGATCCCCACTGTTTGATCGATGTGTTGCAGCAGCCCAGGAGGTATAAATGCCTGGGTGGATAAGACGATAAATACACCTGCTCTCATCGACCTGACCGAGGCTCAGAGCATGCCATTAGTATCTTACATTCCTCGGTAGAACGATCGATATCGACGGATCCTGGTTGCCTGGGTCGGGCCTCTCCCTATCGTCATTCTGCCGCGACTTCAAATCCATTTTAATTAATCGAGACCACTGCACGCAGTCCGCAACCTCAGCTCGAAGCAAAAAAGAATGGCACGCAGTTTGTCACGGCTTGGGCTTTCAAATTCACTCCTCCACTCCACACGCCTGCTCTGCGCCTCGTGCTGCCCCTACATACGTTGCTGTGTTTATTTGTTTTACGACGTGAGTATATGATAGTACGTGTATGTAGCTGTGCTGATTTGTTTTATGACGTAAGTATATGCTAGTACGTGCTTCAAGGGAAGGCGACGTACGTTTCTTTGGTTGGTCGTCTCGTTGGAGCAGAGTTTGTATGATTCAGAAACTTCACTTGCGGCCAGATGAGTCTTTTGGCGTGCTCAGAGAAGACCAGCTGGTGTTTTTATGTTGCAGCGGTCGTTTTTACTGTACTGCTACTGTGACAATATGAAAAAATTTCAAAATTTAAAAAATTCGAAATCCTTTAAAATCCGAAATTTCTCTTGGGCCACCTTTCTTTTCCTTTCATCACACGATTCTTTCCCGGCCCGTCTGGCCCATCTCCCCACATCCTCCACCTCCTCTGTCATCTCCCCGCCGCCGCCGCCACCTGTGACCCCACCGCCGCCCGTCGCGCCGTGCCCGACGACGCTTTTCCACGCGTCGCCCACTTCCCCTCTCGCTCTGCCCCGCCGCTCTTCCCTCCTCTGCGCCACCGCCCTCCCTCTCTCTCTCTCTCTGTGCCACGTGCCGAAGCTCGCCGCCCGAGCCAGCGCACCTGCCTATCCACGTGAAGACGCAGCAGGAGTCCGAGTCGCCGGCGAGGTTATCTCCTCGAACTCCATCCCGGTGCATCGAACCCCGAGACTCCCGACCGACCTCCACCTCTATAAATCCGGCCGACCCCCTCCCAAGCTCCTTCCTCATCACCCCGACACGCACCCGAGCTTCCCTACCTCCTCCCGAGCGTCCCAGCTCCCTTTCCTCCTCCTTCCCGAGCCCCGGTGACCATGCCACCATCCTCAACCGCTCTGGCGAGGTGAGCCCGAGTCGCCTCCACGTTGCCAAGCCCCATCCACATGACAACTGCACCTCTTCTCTCCAAAAATGAAACCTCTGTGTCCTCCCGAGCCTCCTCATACCTCCCACCGCCGACGGCAAGCATCTCCGATGACGACTTGCTCCTCCCGTCGCCGGCGGCCCCTCCTCCTCTGCTCTCCTCCCCCAATTCCCCAATCCGAGCCCTCGGCTCCGAGTCGACCTCCCTGAGCCGTGCCCCTTCGGGCAACTCAGATCAGAGCCGAGCCGCTCGGCTCCTCCTCCCTCAGGCCGGCTCAACCACCTCTTGGGCAGGCTCTGGTCACTATTGGGCCATGCCCATTAGCTATAGGATTTCTTTTTCTTTTTCTTTTTCTTTTCTATTAAGCCCTAAGCTCAACCCATTACCCATACAAAGCTCATATCCAACCTAGCCCTGATGTCCAACCCATGTCCAACCCAGCCCAATCCGAGAGCCCTAGTGGGCCCTATACATTTTTGCGAGCCTGGCCCGACCCGTCGGGCTCAAAACCCTAAAAATGCATATATATACCATTGCGATCGTCTCGATGCCACGATTCTAGTTCTCCACACCGTTCATCCAGATTCTCACTTCTTAATACCCAAAACCCACAAACCCTCTCATACCATATAAATCCGATCTCTCGACTGAAACCCTAAACACTCATACAACTTCTCCCATCTTTTTAGGATTCCGATTCCAACCTCACACACACCTACTTCCTATTTATAGCATTATTTTCGAATTATTTTACATTTTACTCCCAACTCGTATTCGTCGAGCCTGGATTTATATGAGTTTGTTTGTATCTTTTTGCAAATAGGACACGATAGCAACGACCAGACGCTTAGAGAGGATCCTGAAGGCGAAGGTTTTCCAAACGACGACCCAATCGACTTCGGTGCAGTAGGCAAGTCACACTTCTTTGTTCATGTTGATCCCAATTGCCTGCTATTTATCGTATTACTAGTTTAGTTAATTATTTCTTGCATGTTAATTTAATACTATGATACTTTTGAATGACCTGATGGTATAGTTAGCACCTACCACCCCACAGCCCCAGCTATTTTTGCAGGCCATATTCACCTTGAAGACTATCGGTAACCCTAGAGTAAAACTCGGAGAATGTGGTTTTAAAAATATATTGCCGACGATTGGGGACAGAGAAGATGGGGACTTTCATCTGATGATCGTGTAGCCATACCCGTTCTGTAGAGTAAGGGTAGTACGGTGGATTAACTTACTCATGGTAATTAAGAACAAGACCCTTGTGCTAAGTGATGAACATAGAATCGCTCAACCACATGTTTGACTTGTCAAACCTGGCCTAGTAAATCTACTCTACCTGCTGGACAACTACAGAATAGCTTGATGTTCCTCTTCTCTAGAAGGCCCATAGAAGCAAAAGAGGTGATAGGCCATTTATTGGGAAATCACAACTGGAACTCACCCAACTCCCAGATTGCGAAATTGACACTGGCCCATCAGCTCCCAGCACTACTACAGAATGGCTCATCCTGGACGGCACATCGCAGACGGTTTACTATAGCCTGTCTAGGATAGCAGACATTCCAGACGGGCAGGCAAACGACCCCGTCTGCGATGACTTTTGTCCAGACCCCAGTGTCTTGGATGATATGTCATCCCAGACGGGTCGTAGCCGACCCGTCTGGAAAGACTCATCGCAGACGGTTCGAGGTATCACCCGTCTGCGATGTAAGAAGTTATCGCAGACAGCTGGAAACTGAACCGTCTGCAATGACACATCAGAGACGGTCATGAAAGGAACCGTCTGCGATGTAGCAATACATCGCAGACGGTCTTTTGTTCACCCATCTATGATAGGTCATTATAGGTGGTTCAAGTGACTAAACCGTCTGGAATGACTTCTCCACCTATATAACAGAACCAGTGCTCCCAAATCTGTTAGGGTTTCCTAGGTCTGTCGGGCTGGTGGCAGCGGCTGAGGCGATTTTGGAGAGGAGAAGAAGATTGGAAGGAGATAATTGATTTGGTGTGGCAATAGGTTAGTAGATTTGGTTATTTAGTTAGTTTAATTGCTCTCTAACCCTAGATCTAGTGCAATTATGTTCTATTAGAAGATAATTTTGGTTTAATAGATGTATAGGCATGGATGGATGGTTTATTAATTGTGGTTTGATGTAATATATACGCATGCTTGGATGGCTCTAGCTTGGATGGTTTTGCGCATAATTGGTCAAGTAAGAGAGAGCGATGAGTTTAATTTTTATTTTGAATCACATAGATAATTAATTAGTCAACATATGTTTATATGTATGTCATAGTGCCGATGGATTGAAGATGGATGTATGATGCGAACCGTGTGAGCCTTGAGTATATCAGTGACATGAACGAATTTTTAAGAGCGGCTGAGGATGATATGTTGAGTAGGAAGTCTGGTCATATGTGTTGTCCGTGCTATGACTGCAAGAATGAGAAGATGTTAAAGAACACGGCTCAGTTACAAGATCATTTGATCTGTAGGGGATTCGTAGCTGGTTATACAAATTGGATCCATCATGGCGAACAAATGGAGGGGAGCGATGAAGGAATGAGTGGCGAAGAGTTGAATCTGGAGACTGATGTTGATTCTGAGTCTGATGAAGAGGATGCCGAGATATGTACCAATGACAACGATCTCGAGCAAATGCTGCGTGATGCTGAAGGTAATGACCTTGGTGGCAGGCAATATGACAATTTTTTTGGTCTAATGGAGGACTCGGAGAGACAATTGTACCATGGTTGCAAGGCGAAATATACCCGGCTGTCAGCTGTTCTGGAACTGCTCAAATTGAAGGCAAGCAGAGGTTGGTCTGACAAAAGCTTTACTGCACTTTTACAACTCTTGGCGGACATGCTTCCCGACGGGAACGAGTTGCCAAAAGCACATACAAAGCTAAGAAGATTCTCTGTCCGCTAGGAATGGATGTACAAAGAATACATGCTTACAAAAATGACTGCATCCTCTTCCGTAAAGAGTACGAGAATCTACATGTATGTCCGGTTTGTAAGACTTCCCGATACAAGAAGCGCAACAATGCTACGAACGATGACATCGAGGGCAACGAGGAGACGAATGGCATTCCGGCCAAGGTTGCATGGTATCTTCCTATCATTCCTCGTCTGAAGCATCTGTTTGCAAATCCTGAACATGCAAAGAAAATGCGGTGGCACGCGGAGGGGCATAAAGTTGATGATTTGATTAGACACCCAGCGGACTCCATCCAATGGAGAAACATCGACAGGAAATTCCCAAATTTTGGTGCAGATTCTAGAAACGGGATGAGTACGGATGGAATAAATCCCTTTGGTAACATGAGCAGTCGTCATAGCACTTGGTCTGTGGCTCTTTGTATGTACAATCTCCCTCCTTGGTTGTGCATGAAGAGGAAGTACATCATGTTAGCCGTGCTCATCGAAGGCCCGAAACAACCCAAAAATGACATAGATACGTACCTGTCTTTAATGTAGGAGGATCTGGAAAAACTTGTGGCATGAAGGCGTGGAGACGTGGGATGCAGACAAGAGAGAGAACTTCACCCTATGAGGATTGCTATTTTGCACCATCAATGACTATCCTACGTACGGTAACCTATCCGGCCAGAGTACCAAATGAGCAACAGCCTGTAGTCAATGCATGAAAGATACGGCCAGTTTGTACCTCGAGAAATCGTGCAAAACCGTATACATGCGGCACCGTAGGTTTTTGCGTCGAAATCATCCTTACTGCAAGTTGGTTGCTGAGTTCGACGGAACCATCAAAGAAGGATCGGCTCCACCTCATTTAACCAGGAGACAGGTATACGGAATGGTTAAAGATGTTGATGTTGTTCTTGGAAAGGGGGCGTAAATTAATGAAGGGTTTGTGGAAAAAGAAATCAATATTTTGGGGTTTGCCTTACTGGAAAGAACTAGATGTTCGCCACTGTATCGATGTCATGCACCTAGAGAAGAACGTGTTTGACAGCCTAATTGGCCTCTTGCTGAATATCCCTGATAAAACAAAGGACGGCGTGAAGGCACGACAAGACTATTTGAAACTGGGCATCAGGCCTGAGTTAGCTCTGATAGAAACCAACAAAGGTAGAACCTTCCTCCCACCTGCATGTTACGCACTCTCTAAAGTCGAGAAAATTGAGCTATGCCAGTGCTTGCACGATGTAAAAGTTCCAAGTGGGTACTGCGCCAATATCAAGAAGCTAGTTTCAATGCAGGAATTGAAATTAATTGGCATGAAGTCTCACGATTGTCACGTTTTGATGATGTAGATACTTCCTATTGCTATTAGAGAGATTTTGCCTAGTGATGTCCGAGATACAATCATAATGCTATGTCAATTCTTCGACAGAATATCACAGAAGGCAATAAGTATACTTGAACTGGATGCTCTAGAGGCAAGGCTAGTGGTTGTCCTATGTCGCCTTGAGATGTACTTCCCCCCGTCATTTTTTGATATCATGCCGCACCTCATGACTCACCTAGTTAGAGAGATCAAAATGTGCGGTCCTGTGTTCCTACGAAGCATGTACCCGTTCGAGAGATATATGGAAATTCTGAAGGGTTATGTATGAAATCGCTCGCGGCTTGAGGGAAGCATTGTGGAAGGTTATGTCACCGAAGAGGTCGTTGAGTTATGTTTGGACTACATGCCACATGTCAACCCAATAGGTCTACTTGAATCACGACACGCGGGCAGGCTCTATGGTACCAGGGTCCTCGGAGCGAAATCCGTCACTCTTGATCAGGATGATCATGTTCGAGCTCATTTCATGGTCTTGTAGCACATCTCTGTGGTGTCGTCATACATCGATGAACACATGGTAATGCTACGACATCAAAATCCAAGAAAAAGCGAGGTATGGATCAAGAAACAACATATGTCCCTATTCAACCAATGGTTCCAAGACCGGATCACCACCATGTCGTCATCTGATGAAATGCTGACATGGTTGTCAAAGAAACCGTACTTTACAGCCTAGACATACCAAGGATATGACATAAATGGATACACATTTTATACGAAGGCTCAAGATGCAAAAAGCACATATCAGAACAGCGGTGTGCGGGTCGATGCTTTCGATTCCACCGGTCATAAGCATTGTTACTATGGGTTCATCGAGGAGATTTAGGAGCTCGATTACTTGAAGTTCAAAATCCCAATATTTCAGTGTCGTTGGGCCCACCTCTCGCACATTAAGACCAACGAATACGATGTGACTACTATTGACCTGAGCCGTGTTGGCTACGGTACTGAACCATTCGTACTCGCGAAGCATGTTCATCAGGTATTCTATATGATCGATCTGTCAAGCAAGAGGCGGAATGTCGTTAGAAATGGAAAAGGAAGCATTATAGGGGTCGACACTGTTGTTGACGAGGATGATTACAACGAATTGACCGAGAATTATTCCAGAGATTTGAGTTTCGAGGCTGAAACCATGGAGGGAGCTGGGTCATACTGCCGCAATGATCATTGTGAAGGGCTCACTTTCAAAGGAAAGAAGCAAGTATTGTAAATAATTAATATTATTTTTATTTAGAATATTTACTTTCTTGGAATATTTTGTTTTTGAATGCATTGCTATGTATACATTGCTGAATTGGTTTGGAATATTTTGTTTGCTGTGTATACATTGCTATAAATTTTTAGAGGGCATGCTAGCATTTCCTGAAGCTAGCCAAAATGCAGGTAGCACATAGCCCCTGTACAGACGCATCGCAGACGGGTCAGGACAGATGCCCGTCTGGGATGACGATCATCCGAGACGGGTAATTGTAGTCAACCCGTCTGGGATGACGATCATCCCAGACGGGTAACTCACTTAACCCGTCTGCGATGATACCGTGGGGACTTAGAAAAATTTCGGAACTGGCCCGCGCGCACTTCGCATTCCAAATTCCCCCTGTGCCCTAATTCCCCTCCCGAGCCGCCGCTGCCCGAGCCCGCGCCACCACCCATTCCACGCCGCCGTCGGAGAAGGAGCCGAGCCCGCGCCACCGTTGTCTCCACCGCGCCACTGCCGGAGAAGGAGCCGAGCCCGCGCCACCGTTGTCTCCACCGCGCCACTGCCGGAGAAGGAGCCGAGCCCGCGCCACCATCGTCTACAACCACGCCGCCGTCGTCTCTCCACCGCGCCACTGTCGGAGAAGGAGCCGAGTCCGCGCCGCCGTCGTCTCCACCACGCCGCCGGCGGAGAAGGAGCGGAAGCAATCTCAGATATTTTTGTGAGGTTTTATACTTTGATTCTTATTGGAATTTGGTTGGTTGATTTTGATGTGCATTAAGTGATATCCTAATATTTGTGGGAGGTCCTAGTTTGGAGGTTACATGGGTGCGCTTGCCTAGTTTGCAAGATGAATCATTTGGTATATGTGTGGGTTGTCATGCTTGTTGTGCTTAATGGTAAGATTAAGAAAATTTTAGTTGGTTGATGCTACCCACTACCGGAGAATCTATGAGAATTATCAGTAAAAAAAAATAAGCTGATCAAATGTAATGTATGTCTCTTTGTTTGATTTCTACTTGCTAGTTGTGAATCATCTACAAAAGGAATTAGCACTAAATAAATAAATTAGCTGACAGTGTAATGCATGTTTCTTTGTTAGATTTATACGTGCTAGTTATGGAGCTTCTAGGAAAGGGATGGACCACGGAGAAATTGTGAGCCAATTGGTTCTCATTAGAAAGAGGATTTTTTTTATACTCATAGAATTGGACCAACTATACAATCTACTTTTAAGCCCCAACAATGTAAAGTGAAACAATTATTAGGTTTGAAACTGAATACCTAACTTTATAGAAAGATGCTAGTTGCCTTTAGCTGCTCAAAATATTCTACACTCTGGAAGAATCAGAACACCACATTATGACATTAATTTATTTGTTGGTCTTCATTTTTTGTCAGCTTTTATATGACATATTACTTTACTTTATCAGGGTAATTTACAGCATGACAAACCAAACTTGTTGTCGTGCCAATACATTTTTTTGCTCCTTTTAGTACATATTATAAATGAGCACAACTTGGTTGAAATTATTTCCTGTTGTGCAGTTTTTGAAGCCTGCTTTCACAATTGTCTATGATAGAAGTTCCAAATGCTTTCTCCTTTTTATTCGGGGAGCTATAAGTGTTAAGGAACGGTTGATAGCAGCAACCGGTGCAGATACCGCCGCCGGTACCTGTGCTGCTCTTCCTCTCTTCCTTTTTTCTGTTATTGCTAACGCGCATCCGAGAAATCTCCGAGAAATTGCTTTGTTATTTTACACAGATATGTCAGACGCCAATTCTTCTTCTAATTCCTCGTCGGGGCACTCATCGTTGCCAAACCATACTTCGGGCAACGATGAACGAAGTACGGAAAAAAGTAGTCGGAAGCCCCAAACAATGTCGAAGGCCCCTAGTAGACGTATGGTCATCACTCAAGTATCTACGAAATTTGGTGTGCCGACGAAACTGGATGACGTAGCGAACAAATTCCGCACATTCTGCGGGATACTTGTTGGGGAACGTGCTACGCAAAACAAAAATTTTACCGTACACGAATCAAACCAAGAACCACTATCGAGCTGCAGGCAACGATATCATACCTTCGCCGATCACGTCAATGCAGCAGAGAAGTTGACGATGTCGATGAAGTCCGTAGACTCTCGCAGCTAGGTTATACCTCCCAGCCGCGAGAGTGATGTCCTCGCGAATAGTTCGCCCGATCGAACGCCGAAGTGTACGACGTCTCCGAGGTATCCACGTGTACCGGATCAGCGACACCGCGGTAATGTGTGGACCAGCACACAAGAACAGCGGAGATCTACGAGAAGGAGAAGCAACAGCGCGCCGGCAGCTGAACTAGATCCAATCTAGAAGAGAGAGGAAGAGGAGGCTGCGGCCAATCTAGAGGTGGCGGCTGCCTAGGGTTTCGGCCAAGGGGCTAGGGCTGCCTTTGGGGCTGCTTGGGATGCCCTTTGAGGTGCCCTGCCCCTCTATTTAAAGGGGGTGGGGCAGCTCTCCCTGGGAAGGTGGAGTTCTACTCCAGCAGGAACTCCCTGATGGAGTTGGAGTCCAACTCCACCAGAACCTTCTAGAACCTTCTAGAACTTTTGGAACCTTCTAGAACCTTTTGATACTTTTTGGAACACTTCCGGACATCACCGGAACACTTTCGAGATCATCCGAAACACTTTCGGAACCCTTCTCTCTCATTCTCCATAAATCGTAGCATTCCTAAATGTCGCTAAAACGTTAAGCGTGTATCTCTCCATCGCCGGATGGGCAAATCCCAGTCTTGACATATCTTGAACCACGATATACTTTCTGGTGTACCTGAAAGTCACCTTTATAATTACCCAGTTACGGAGTAATGTTTGATGACCCCAAAGCAACCATCCAGTATCTGGGTTTACGATATTCTCATGGTCTAAGGACGCAAGTAAACGTTAACACATAATGAGAAGATACTGACAACATATTGACGAAGTGATCTCGCAGTATCTCATAAGGAGGTCTATCCAACACCATTGTTACCCTAACAATGTGTTCCCATTATTGCCGGCATCCTTGTTACATTAACAATGCCCATGATCAGGAAAACAAGACCATCAACAATACATGAGCTAGTCCAGAGGCCTGACTAGGGATCTGAATGGTGTTTATTATTCCACACATGCAATTAGGTTTTCCTCTGAATCTCATATCCAAGAACCAATGCAATTCTAGCATAGAACATAAACTTAATCATGAACATGAAAATAGAATAATAACAACTTTATTATTGCCTCTAGGGCATATTTCCAACAATATTTGGGCGGGAGAGGGTCAACATAACCATTGTGAACTGGAAGTATATTACCACCACGAAGGAGGAGGAGTTAATGGCTGAAGTAAAAAGGTGGTTCGAGATCCCGCCCGAACACGAAGAACGTGTCAAAGCGTCTGCAATGAAGACCATGGGCAAGGCGTGGAGGTCATTCAAGAGCATCCTGATAACAAAGTTCGTACGGACGGGTGAGAGCCCGTTTGAGAAGTACGGCTTCTTGGACGAGCAAGTATACAATAGATATGTCGAGATGAAATCGACTCCAGAAAAAATGGCAAAGAGAGAACGGCAGAAGGCCCTTCAAGCAAGAAACAAGCACCTGTATAGACTTGGAAACACAGGATATGAAGGTGCATCGGTGAAATGGGAGATGCGGGATCGATTGGCAATGGAGAAAAATTTACCCCTCCATTTCCCAGCGTGGTTGTTGGCCGCGCCGCATCCTGGTGCAGAGCACGTGCCAAGTCAGATTCGCAGAGTGGTTCAGCTATATTTCCAAACCCCGCTGACCAGGAAGTGGTCGATCGCATGGTAATATACATGACTATGTACACAATTCTTCGGAACCATACGAGTATTATTTGTAATGTAACTTGCGCGCGTGATCGTTGCAGCTGCAAATAGCTTCGCAAGGGTCACTAGATGATGATGAAGAAGCACAATCATCTAGGACCAAAGACATCCTTACCGTACCGTTGGGAAACCCGGAGCACCCAGGTCGCACAAGAGGTGTTGGGGTTGCAGTTCCCTGGAGAGAGGGATTCCCTGAGACCGAGGAGTAGTATGAGAGGAGGAAGGCCGCTAAGAGGAGTCGTAGTCAGTCAACGACGACTACGAGAGATGAAGAAGATTTGGAGAGGCGTATTTAGGAGGAAGTCAGGAGGCAGGTTATGGCATTTAAGGAGGAGTTCAAAGCTCAACTTGCACTCTCTAACGTAGATTTGGCGAGCCCTGGAAATATTCGGAGTAGCTGCGCATCCGCCGAAGAACCGGGTGGAACATATCCCTACAACACCATCTCGGTAAGGGCCATTTATAGGGTTTTTACAATAGCAAGTATATAACTTTGGACTTAATCAACAAGGTACGTACTCAATAATTTTGTAGGAGACGACTCCTTGCACGCTGTTGGCAAGGGTAGCCGGAGATGTCTCCCTCGATGCTGCATTTGGGATTGCATACCCAAGGAGGCAGGGACTCTACAGCATGGTCGTTCCATAGCACCAAACTTTCAAAGGTGCATGTGGACGACGTGGTTGAAGGTTTCAAGGAGTCCCGCTTGCCATGCCACCAAATGACGAGATCACGGTGCTGCATCATACGGTTGGCACCTTTATCCAGTGGCCAAAGAGGGACATCAAATTACTCGTCCGGCCTGCCTCTCAGAGCGCATCACACTCTGAGTCAGCTAGGATACCCGAAGTTAACCCTACCCCGATGGAGCTAGCAGCAGCAGCGCAACGGGCTGATAACCCAGCTTCATCTCTGGTCAAGCCGGCAGAGCCAGCACCTGCTACCTCCATAGGGACTAAGGAGGTGCTACAGATGAGACTAGTTCTTTCACCGGTGAAGCACATTTATGCTAAGGGGACTAGCAATACCGGCAAGGGCAAGAGTCGTAGCATATTGCTAAGGGGACTAGCAATATGCTATATTACCATAGTAATGGATATATATGTACTAGAAAGTCAAATTTATGTCGCAACTTGGACCCTTTGCCACTTCTCCCTCCACGAGCTTTGTAATCGATGAACGCCAGGTCAAGTACGTCGCGAATCGGCCCAAAGTCGCGTGAAGGATCTCGCGAGGAATCAAGGTATATAACCCTGTTCCATTTTGGTACAAGTACGACCAAAACCCAGTGGTAGCTGCATATGTATAGACGTACTACCAAATCAGCTTTGTGATATATGCATAATGGTGAAATTATAAGTATTGGATGTGATACAACACTTACCCTGGGTTGAAGGGAAATACGATGTACTCTTTATCCTTTTGGGACAATATTGCATGCTTAACATACTCCAGAACTTGCTCTTTGTTTTCTCTAATATTTCTCCAAGTCACCCTTGTCAGGTCAATGAACCCGATAGGTTCTTTGTTAGTCTGGCTTCAGTGTGCATGTATCTATGCAAAATGGGAAATCATGTCATGGCTTAATTAAGTTGCATAGGTATGGAGAAAACTGATTGACTGAGAAGTTGTAGACTTACAATGTCCATCATCTCAATAGGTTCTGCTCCAAGGCGTCGAGGGTGAAGAGTTCGAATAGGTCTTCAAAGTACACGTAGAACAACCTGCCCATGTCCTGTTAGAAAAGGTGTTCCTCCTTGAAAGCGACTTTGAGGCATGATGGCATGGTTTGGCCAGGCTGTAGGTTTTTTCGTCGCCGTCATATACCAATCATGCAACCTCTGACATGCCATTGAGTTCGATATGTCCTCTGGCGTGATGAAGGCTTCTCCATTCACAAATCGACGAGCCAGAGGCGCGAAAGGGAGATCATCCACTCTGTCCGGGTCAAACCCAAGTTCTTCCACTATCGCTAGTTTCTCCACTGGATGGAGTCCACTGGGTGTCTAATCAAATCATCAACTTTACGCCCCTCCGCGTGCCACTGGATTTTCTTTGTATGTTCAGGATTTGCAAACAGATGCTTCAGGCGAGGAATAATAGGAAGATACCATACAACCTTGGCTGGAATGCCGTTCGTCTCCTCATTGCCCTCGATGTCATCGTCCGTAGTATTGTTGCGCTTCTTGTATCGGGAAGTCTTACAAACCGGACATACATGTAGATTCTCGTACTCTTTACGGAAGAGGATGCAGTCGTTTTGCAAGCATGTATTCTTGGTACATCCATTCCTAGCGGACAGAGAATCTTCTTAGCTTTGTATGTGCTTTTTGGTAACTCATTCCCATCGGGCAGCATGTCTGCCAAGAGTTATAAAAGTGTAGTAAAGCTCTTGTCAGACCAACCTGCACTTGCCTTCAATTTGTGCAGTTCCAGAATAACTGACAGCCGGGTATATTTCGCCTTGCAACCATGGTACAATTGTGTCTCCGAGTCCTCAATTAGACCCAGAAATTTGTCATATTGCCTGCCACCAAGGTCATTACCTTCAGCATCGCGCAGCATTTGCTCGAGATCGTTGTTAGTGGCACACATCTCGGCATCCTCTTCATCAGACTCAGAATCAACATCAGTCTCCAGATTCAACTCTTCGCCACTCATTCCTTCATCGCTCCCCTCCATGTGTTCGCCATGATGGATCCAATTTGTATAACCAGCTATGAATTCCCTACGGATCAAATGATCTTGTAACTGAGCCGTGTTCTTTAACATCTTCTCATTCTTGCAGTCATAGCATGGACAACACATATGAACAGACTTTCTATTGGACATATCATCCTCAGCAGCTCTTAAAAATTCGTTCACGCCACTGATATACTCAAGGCTCACACGGTTTTGCATCATACATTCATCTTCGATCCATCGGCACTATGATTTACATATAAACATATGTTGACTAAATAATTATCTATGTGATTTAAAATAGAAATTAAACTCATCGCTCTCTCTCACTTGTCCAGTTATACGCAAAACCATCCAAGCTAGTGCCATCCAAGCATGCGTATATATTACATGTAAACCAAAATTAATAAACCATCCATCTGTGCTTATACATCTAGATCTAGGGTTAGAGAGCAATTAAACTAACTAAATAACCAAATCTACTAACCTATTGCCACACCAAATCAATTATGTCTTTGCAATCTTCTTCTCCTCCCCCAAAATCGCCTCAAAATTGCCTCAGCAGCCACCACCAGCCCGGCAGACCTAGGAAACCCTAACAGACCTGGGAGCACTGGATCTGTTATATAGGTGGAGAAGCCATTCTAGACGGTTTAGTCACTTGAACCACTTGTAATGCACCAACACAGACGACTGAGCAGAAGACCGTCTGCGATGTAGCAACGGTTTAGTCACTTGAACCACTTGTAATGCACCAACACAGACGACTGAGCAGAAGACCGTCTGCGATGTATTGCTACATCGCAGACGGTTAGTTTCCTGACCGTCTCTGATGTGTTATCGCAGACGGTTCGGTTTCAAGCCGTCTGTGATAACTGCTTACATCGCAGACGGGTGATACAGAGAACCGTCTGCGATGATGTTTTCCATATGGGTGGGCCAAGACCCATCTGGGATGATATATCAACCAAGACACTGGTTTCTGGACAAAAGTCATCACAGATGGTGTCGTTTTATTGCCCGTCTAGAATGTCTTTTATCCCAGACGGTCTACAGTAACCGTCTGCGATGTGCCGTCCAGGATGAGGCGTCCTGTAGTAGTGTGTTACCCGTCTGGGATAAATGGTTATCGTAGATGGGTGGTTGAGTCGACCCATCTGGGATGAATGGTTATCGCAGACAGGTAGTTGAGTCAACCCGTCTGGGATGAATGGTTATCGTAGACGGGTAGCCCACCCGTCTGCAATGACCTGTGTCATCACAGACCACCAATTTCAGACGGAGCGGCCCAACCATTTGGATGCTTGTTTCAGCCCGTCTCGGATGGGCCGTTCTGTAGTAGTGCAGGAGAGCGAGTGATGTAGTGTTCCTTGGTAGAAACTTCAAAAGATAGAGCAGATAAAAAATCTATTATCTTACCTTTGTCGACACACCGATGGGTGTGTGTAGATCTGCAGTGACACTAAGAGTATAGGTATCCTGTGGGTAAAGCTGAGCCACTCTGAAGAGTTAAATCAAATGGTATTCGAATACACCGTGCTTCCAGTTAATGAAGCTGTGTCTAGAAGTGATTCTCAGTACAAGACACAAGTAGAGATTAGTACTGAATAGCTAAACCCGACGATAACCCGGCAGGGTTGTTTAAACACAATGATTTGTAGTCGAAATGTTTTAAAGAAGAGATTTTAAATACTAAGATGGAGCTTAGGGCTATGCATCCACCAAATAATAAAACCTTATACCATTCTTTGAAATCCGAAGCATGTAGCTATGTACTGCATTTTCCCAACGTGGCTTGCTGAGTACGTCATGTACTCATTACTGCACCAAATGATCACAGATACTCCGAAAGACGAGGAAGGACCTTTTGATGAAGAATATTTCGATGGAGATGAGTATGAATTTTAGGTCTTATCCACGCTCGAGGCGCCTGTGGTGTAGATCCCTTTTGATTGTAATATAAACTTTGGGCTTGGATGCCCGTATCAATTGTAAGATAAACTGCTGCTAAGTATATTTTCTGGTTCTGTAATAAAATTTGGATGTTTATCACTGTGTTAGTAATGTGACTATTCTGCGTCCGCAATTGAGGAACTCCTGGGCAATTGCAGGCAATATCTCGTGGCTCCGAAAATCGGGGTCGTGACAGCTACATCTAGTTGCCACTTGCTTGGCTCAAAGTCAACCAATTGCCGGCGGCGAATGTGGCAGCGTAGAGAAGAGAGAAGAATTGAACAAGGGAGCGGTGGCCGCCGTGCAGATGATTTGAAAAAAAGGTTTAGTTAATTCTTGGTTGTCTGAAATTTTTTTGTAAATCTCAATCACCTAAAATTACACACTGTTAAATCTAAAATTACAATTTTGTAAATGTATAATTTTAGTGAAATGTTAGTGCACCTTTTGATTTATAGATTATATAGATTGAGGTGGTAATAGAGATGATTAAATGTTGATCTAACGGTCAAAAAAGTAATTGAGATTAAAAAAATTCTTAGATCATTTAAAATAGACACTAGAAAAACCGGAATTCAAAAAAAGGAAAGAGGATGACCGACAGAAAAATAGTATTTATGTATTTTTTTCACATGAGGTTTTTGGAAAAAAAAATACTAGGATATATGAATAGTGGCACATTTGTTTTTATCTTTTTGCTTTACAGGGTGGTTAAATTATCCATAGCAACGGTGATGCGACCAGAGGTGTCCTGGTCAAAAGGTAAATTCAATCTGTTGGCCCAAGACGACTCTTACAATCCGTACGACGATCATTACATATTGCAATCGCTGAACTAATTTTGAGAAGTTATTAATTTTGTTAGAAATACGATTAATCTAACCACGAAAGGTCTATTTCTACGGACAGCTGAAGAACAAGCGAGAATAAGCCGTAAATAAGGGGAAAGAGGCAAAATTAGCCCCCCGCGAGTTGCAATGGCAGATGTAGCCCCCGGCGAGTTGGAATGGCAAAATTAGCACCGTATTCGCGGGGCGGGCCCACGACGGGCCGAAATCGCGCCTCTGGGCCGCGACGGCAGGCTGGGCACGCGTCCGGGCCGCGACGGCAGGCTGGGCGCGCGTCCGGGCCGCGACGGCCCGCTCATCGCGGTCCTGGAGCGTGAGGATGCTAACGCCACGCACCGTGGCGTGTGACTGGGTGAGCCAACGCCACGGTCAATGGCGTTTGCCCGGTGAACAAAACGCCACGACGACTGGCGTTTGCTCGCTGAACCGAACGCCACTGGGCAAACGCCAGAGCCCGTGGCGTTTAGTTCACCAAGCAAACGCCAGACACCGTGGCGTTCGGTACTTCGCGCATGCAGCCCGCGACGGAGTGGGCCGCGGTCTGCATGCGCGAAGTACCGAACGCCACGGTGTCTGGCGTTTGCTCGGTGAACCAAACGCCACGGGCTCTGGCGTTCGCGCCGGTGAAGTCTTCGGTAGCCTAACGCTAGAGCCCGTGGCGTTTGGTTTACCGAGCACACGCCAGACACCGTGGCGTTCGGCTCAACGGGCAAACGCCAGTCTCAGTGGCGTTCGGTTCACCTAGAAAACGCCAGTCATCGTGGCGTTTGGGCCACCGGGCAAACGCCATTGACCGTGGCGTTGGCTCACCCAATTACACGCCACGGTGCATGGCGTTAGCAGCCTCGCGCTCCAGGAGCGCGACGAGCGGGCCGTCGTGGCCCAGGGGCGCGATTTCGGCCCGTCGCGGGCCCGCCCCACAAATACGGTCCAATTTTGCCGTTCCAACTCGCCGGGGGCTAGATTTGCCATTGCAACTCGCGGGGGGTGCTAATTTTGCCTTTTTCCCGTAAATAAGACGGATTGGGAGGAATAATTAAATCGTCCAACTTAAGATCATTTATTAGACGTGGCATAAAGCCAAGCTGCTCCTAAACTTTTCTGTCATGCATAGCCAACGTAGGTCCAAAACGGAGTATCCAAGAAGAGAGTTCCCTCGGGTCAGGATTATCAGCCCGGCCAAATTAGGCCCATTACATTTATGGTGTGTATCGGCCCACCAACAAGATACATAGGCTGGCCCGTACATTATTACTCGTAGTTAAATTAGCTAAGCTGATTCATAGACGGCGATAGCTGGCTAAACGGGTAAGAATGAGATCGGTAGACTAGATGATAACACGATTAATGGACATAGGAAAGCAGTATATATGCTGCGTACGTCTTGGAATTCGAGATGCTTCCTGTAGGTAGGTGGATAGGATCGGTAGGAACGATCATTCAAAATCACAAACGCTTCATGACCTAAAACTGTCTCGTGATAAGCTATATTATAGATGATTTTTTTTTATCAAAATAGATATTAAGATTTTTTTTAATTATCTGTGTAACATGTGCTATCAAAGATGATAAAAAAATAATCTAAAATGTTTTGTGAAACAGATAGTTTTTTAAACCATCTATGATGAATATGTTATCATAGACGATTTTTGCTAAAAAGAATATATGATGTTCTATGTAACATCATCTGGTACATTATGTAATACGGTCTGGCCCATTTTGGACCCATTAAGTCGACATATAATCCAGCCAAAAACCCTAATCCCACCATTCCTCTCCTCCCACCCCACATCCCAATAGCATCTTAGCCCTTGGCCTCTTGCTCTTCTTGATCCATCTCACCCACCACTCCTAAGTCCCGTCGCATCTCTTCCACCACCCCTACCACATTTTCTTGTCCTCTCGGTCTCTCCCTGTCGTTGAACTCCCTTCACCACCTCTCTTTGCTTCCCTCCACCACCTCTCCTTGCCGGTCAGTGACAACCTCGCATCCCTTCGTTGCGGTCAGCCCCTTCTTGGGGCGACACAATGGCAGCAACAATTGGGAGCTCTAAAGTCAGATCTTGCCACGGTGACTCTGGGTAGCGCTGGATCCTGCCACGGTGATGTCAAGCAGCACCAGACCCGACCATGGCGACAGTGGGAAGCCTTGGATCCGGCCGTGGCGACACATGCGGGAGTGGAGGAGGTGACATCTGCATGTCAGCGCAAGTGGCAACGCAGTGTCAATAGGCGAGAGGCGGCGACTACGTAGGTTAGAGTGGCAGGCAATGGGTATAGGGCAGTTGTTTCTTTTATTTCGTAGTTCAACATCACATTTGGGTCTAGGAAAACAGTATGTTATCATTAAAGACCCTTTTCCATAGACGGGTTAGGAAGCCGTATATGAATATGATTTCGACTCTATATGATATGGTCTTGTGTAGCAGTGGATTTTGGCTCCTATTTACCAAAAGTCTTGTGTAGCAGTGGATGTTGGCTCCTATTTACCAAAAGTCGTCACTCTTGCTTGGGTATTTGATACAACCACAACTTTAGACTGGGTATTCATGGAGCCTCCTGAGTACCGGGTTTTAACCACTTTGGCTACGGATTTTTGTTGCGTCGTTTACCGTGCATGTTACTAAATCAGAATACCATTCTAGCTATACACAATTGGCAACACGCAATACATGTAAATCTAGGCGCATGTTACTAAATCGGAATACCATTTGGGGGACCCGCCTAGCGGCTGACCATTTCGGCCGATAGCCTTAGCGGTTGACCATTCGCCCGATAGCCTTAGCGGGTGAACACACCGCTCCCCTCCTCATCGTCACACCTCGCCGCCTCACTCTTTTCCTGCCACCGTCTCTCCCTCTTTTACTATCATCTCGTCATCTCTCTCCTTTCCTTCTTCCTTCTCCTATTCCTTCTCCTTTCGCCCCACCATGCACATCACTGACCGCCAGATCTAGCCGTCCATCGCCGCCGACGACTTAGGGCGTCATTGTCTGAATCAAGCCAACCCTCTAAGCTCAGGGCATTGGTATTACCCGCTCAGCCGCCGCTTAGCCCCCAAGGGTGTCGACCGTCACCGTCGCCATTGAGCTCGCCGATCAGCCTTCCCATTCCCCCTTTTCCTCCTCCTCTCCTCTCGATCAGATGGTGTGAGGCCAATAGATTTCTCATGTTACTAGCAAGGCTAATAGATTTCTAACGTTACTAGATTTCTAACATTAAAACTAACGTGCGACCATTCGCTCAATAGATTTCTCGACAATTTTATTGTGCCAAAGTCACTAACGATCAAGGCTACAAAGCCATTGAAAAAAATAAATCTGGGACTATAAATATGTAAAGTTTTATTGGGGTTAATATGCAACCGTGAAACATTGAATATACAGAAGTTACACGAATAAATAAGACAACTGAAATTCTTTCAAATCTTAGTCGATTTTTCATCCGCTGGATCGTTTCTGAGATTCGTGCGCCGTTGGGATTGGGCTCGGTTTTTAGTGTAGGTTTTGCCCATACGCCTTAAGGAGTTGGGCGGCGCTACTCGAATTTTTGTTCCAGAATTTTCTATGTTTAGTTTTTGGTTCTCGTGCCTAGGTAGTTGTTTGAGAGAGAGGGAAGGGGAACGGGAGGTGACACTACAATCTCCTCGGCGTGCACCACCCTGCGTGAGACGTCGCGTCTCCGGCGTGCGCTGTCCTCCGCAAGGCGTCTTCGGCATCGGCGATGCATCTTCAGCGTCCGCAGCTGTGGGCTTCTTCTCTACCTCCTTGCCTTTTACTGTGATCTCTCAATGGTATGTCCTAATTTCCTTCTCTCTTTTTAAGGGGTTGTCTAATTTTGTGTTTGTTTAGGTTGAATCGATTGCTCTCAATGCTTATTGTTAGATGATCCTCGCGTTTGGATTTGTTTAGGGAGCATGTATGCGATAGGAGGTTGTGATTTTTCTTAGACTTTGGTTTTGTGCTTGGAGTTAGCTTTGGATTGCGGTGTGTTTTTAGTGCGTGTAGCGATCGTGCATCTTCGTGTGGCGGTGGTGAGGGTTTCAACTTTTTTGATTATGCACATATGCTATAGATTGCATTTTCATGTGATTAGGGTTGTGTGCTTTTTTTGATGATATTTGATTGGATAAACCCACTAGTTTGATGTGGTTTAGATGCTTATATTATCAGTTGGTTCCAAGCATGTCTTAATCAGCTTGTTTCTATATCTTAGCGGTAAGATGTATTGCTGATTCACCTTGTCCCTATAGAGAACTAGATTTTGTTACTTTTGTTTCTGTAGCTCTTTGCTCATTGAACCTCGTAGTTCCCTTTGTGCTAGTATCATAGCTACTTTAGTGTCATGTTTGTACTTAAGCCACTATGTATTATAATAAGTGGTAATTGTTGATTGTTTGATGTTGTTAGTATCTTTCATTCTCTTAGTAGGCTAGCACCAGCTGCAAAGACTCTCATCCACCGGTGTGGATTGTTTCTTTTGCTTTCATTAAGAATTACATGTTAGAGTCCAAAGTGGATCAAAGCACTTCAGGGAAGAAAATGTGTGTTTAGTTCAATGCTCTATGTGTGCCAACCAATCCTTTTTATCAAACAAAAATGAGCTACACATATCCAAAGAGACTCTTAGTCCAATTGGGATGGCATATCTAAGTTGCATACTTGTTTGTTATCCAGGATGGTCGGATTACTAGGGTAGTCATGTGCAAAGCGTGTGGCGGTTGTATCAGTGGGAAAGTTTTCTGAAAACTTTTTTGTTAGTGGTGGACTGGTCTCTATCTGTTGTTCTTATGTAGGAAGCACTGTGACTAAAAGCAATGAATTTTGTCAAATAAGCATTTTTTTCCTTTTTATGATAAGATATATGTGTCAAGCAGAATTTTGGCAGATTTAGGTGGTGGGCACCTTTCTTAAGTATTAGTAGTGCCATTTTCCTTTTTGCATACTCTTTTGCTGAAGTTGCTTTATGTACTGTTTGGCTACATGGAATAAATCTGCAATTTATATTTCTTGCTTGAACAAAGAGACTGCTAGAATTTCTTGTTTAACAAAATGATTATCAATGTTTTATGTATTAATCCAGTGTGGAAGTGCATGTTCATCTCATTATAATTTGTTTTCTTTCCAGCTGAAGTAAGATGAATGGCACTGCTTAATTTCATGTTTAGCACAATGATCTTGTTTTTTTTTGCCACAAACAGTATATGTTGGTCAGTTTAGGGGGGGGGGATTTCGTTGGCGTATGGGTTCGCATGGCTATCTTCTTTGTTCATAATAATGTGAATGATGGGTACTTGGCTGCTCAAATTATGTCTGTCCATATTGGTCTGGAGAAATTGCACTCGGGTTTTTATTTAATTGCATAACCTGAATCATGCATTTTCAGTATTAGTAATGTGCAATTGCAAAAAAGTTCCTGTTATTCCTAGATTCCTTTTTCTGTCTTTTTGCTGAAAATTCCTCACCTAGGTAGCCCATAGCCATGGATTGGATTCCTTTTTCTATCTTTTTGTTGTGTTAATATACAACTTTTGAGTTATGTTATTTACATGCCATTACTTGTTGCATGCTAGCTGAATGATGCTTAATGTTGCTGAATCTCATCATGCATATTTACTTTTTTTTAAATTTCATTCATGTTTTTATTCAGGTCTTCACCATGGGAAGGAGAAGAAAGAAACATGAATTGATGATGATAATTCTATGCAAAGCATCCATCATGAATCAGATCTTGAGAACTCCATAATACTGCTGATGATTCTAATGTATGATTTCCCTTTTTTTTCCTTCTTAATGTTGACTATTATTTTTTTGTTTGACTGATTCAGTGCATTGATTTGTAGGATGAATGTTCTTCAAATGGTTCAATAGATCCGGTGTTTTTGAAGAATATGTGGAAATTGGTGCATTTCATTTCAGTGTCTTTTTGGCTGCTTTCTCTTTTTTTGCAATTTATTGAGTTCTTTTATTTTGACTAGTTGTTTTTACTTTTTAGGTTACACCATCTAAAGCAAAGATATTTCAGAAAACTTTGAGACATGCTGAGAGAAAGGTGTGTACTTCTTTTTGATTGTGTTTTTTTTTATGCATCTTATCTAAATATTTAGAAGTTTATATTTTATGATACCAATTATGTGTTTTAAATTGTGCATGCTGAGAGTGAATGATGTTGTTCAAGATGTCAATATTGGAGCAAAGAGGACTATTAGTGGATGCAATCTTGGCTATTTTTTGATATTATTAAGAGTTTGTCAGTGGGTCATAAAAATGTGATTTGGAAGTATTGGTTTGGTCCTTTGTTTGATTTTGATTGTGAGGCTGTTCTGATAACTTTTGCCCAATGGATTGCTAACCATGTCAATACTAGAAGTGGTGATATTATCCTAGACACAAAGGTCATACCTATGAGTCCAGATCTATCCATATGTTTCTAGGTATCCCACTTGGGGGTAGACCAATGAAATTCAATTTTGAAGCAACGAAATCAACTTTTCTTGATGTTATCGGTAAAGATTCTCTCGCTACAATCAAATTCTTCGGGAATGGTGTCATGAAGGGGAATCTGTCCGATGATGAGCATGTTCGCAATTTTTTGCTTGTTGATCTGTCAGTTTTTCTTTGCCCAAATTCAAAGACATTTCCTAGCACGAAGTACCTTGGAGCTTTGATTGACCTTAAAGAAGCCAAAAATTTTTGACATGTCCAAATTAGTTTTTGACTGGTTGATTGCTTATATCAGTAAGTACCATAGAGATTGCAAGAAGTCTTCTGATAGAACAACTACTCTTGGTGGATGTATATATAAGCTACTTGTAAGTAAACAAGTTTCTATTCTGTTTCATTTTATTTTTTTGCTTGTATTATGTCAATATCTTATGCTTCATGGTGTTGCCTTTCTCTGGATCTATATAACTTCTTTGCATTTATAGGTCATTTACCTAGATTTTCTAGATTTTGGTCTTTGCACTATTCCTATTGGGTTCCTTGGATAATTGTGTGGAAGCATTCCATGATCAAACCGTTTGCTACTTTGGATTGTGACTCGAATAATGAATTCCGTATGCATCCTGTAAGTTTTTGCACCATTCATTTGGGTGCTACTCATCTTATATGTGTGTTATATTTATATTTTGATGATATTTTTCTTGCAGTGTTCTTATAGGTGAAAGATATTTCTCTTACTGTTTACAAATCTGGTGGTGTTGGGTGTTGGGGCACCCATTCTGGGCTTGATAACAATTCTTCTGAATTTAGATCTTTAGTGGATGCTAAAGTTGCTAATATGATTCCTAAGAAGGTCGGTTTCTTTTTAATTTTTGACTTATCTTTATTCATATTTTCTAGTTAGAACTTTTTTATTCTTGTATGTTTATATTAATATTAAAGATGATATTGTTGAAATCTTTGCAAACTTTGAGATGCAAGTAGATAAGAAGTCTGTAAAACCAGTGAAGAATTTAGTTCTTGACATTATGGAATGTTTGATAGCTACAAGTGGATGTCGTTCTGAAAGCAATGATCCAAGAGCTAACAATGATTTAGATAATTCTAGAGACAATTGTGATGGTGTCACAGACCTTGCTGATTCTGAGAGATTGAATTCTATGAATCAACGTAAGTATTTCTGTTTCAATTTTCGGTTGTATAATTTTCTATGTCTTTGATTTTTGACTAATTTTATTATATTTTAATGTCTTCATGTAGATGATGATTTTAGTGAGTAGTCAATAGTGAAAGTGACATCTCATGAAGATACTGGTGAAGTCCCGCCAGAACTTTGTAGGCCATTAACAAAGAGACAAAGGGCTATAGTTGATTATCAGCAAAATAATAGTCAAGATTTCGTTTCTTCTAGAACAAGACAGCGACTGAAATGTTTAGTGTCACTTAAGAACTCACCATCCATTCAAAGGGCCTATGTTCCTAATGCAGTTCATGTATTGAGTTTTAGTTTTGTTTTCAAAACAATCTTTGCTACCTTCTACATTTTTGAGTTGGTAATATTGTTGTGGTCAAGCTGGTTGGTGTGCAATAGTTCTTTAGTCTTTCTCAATTTTCTTTTCACCTGTGCAGCCTCATATTTGCTTTAATAATTCCATGCTTGCATTTTATTGATCTCTCTCACTCTTTCTTTTCACTATTGTATTACCTTATTTGGTCTCCTTTTCTAATGTATGATTCACGGGAATTCTGGATCTAATGTTGATGCAATTTCTTGATAGAATACTCCACAACTGCGTGTGGATGTATCAAAATTAGAGTGCATAGATAATAACAGTAATGCAATACTTGTTCAACAAGTGTGCACTATTCTTTTAGTACCACATATGTTTCAGTAGCCAATCCAGTTTTATGTCCCAAAACCCAATTCAAGAAGTCGGCGTTACTTTGACTAGTACCCAGGTACTTTAGTTATTTTAGTAAATTCTAGTTGTCTTTCTTTCGTTGTTCCTACATATGTCGTTGTTTAATTTGGTATGATTATATTCAGGCCAGACAATATTAAATAAGTCTCCAGTTAACATATCTTCTCAATGCTTTTCTCCTCATCAGGTTCATGTCACTTTTTCTTATTTGTGCATTTTTCTATTTTAGTTTTTTTAGTCCAACTCATAGTATGTATTGGTATTTTCTACTAGACCCCATAGTTATGGAAACTTTGGCATTCTCTACTAGTGTTGTTCAAGTGCATAACTCACAGAGGCCGTCCCAAGCAAAAGAGAAATCAAGTCAACCACATCCTCCATCTATGCCACTTTCTATTAGAAAAAGTTTTGATATTGTAAGTTCTTGTTTTTTGGAGAAATTTTTCTTTCATTTTCTCACTTTGCTTTGATCATTGTTCTAGACTTGGGATATGTATTTGTTGTTTTAGCATTTTATCTATTTTAGCGTTGCAAATAGATGTAACTTGTTATGATATATATGACATGCTGCAAGTAGTTTAGTTATTATGGTTTTTTAATGGTAAACATTGTGTATAGTTCTGCACATTCTCAGATTTCTTATAAGTCTGTGCATTATCAACCACGATAGAAGATTACTTTCTTTAATGGATTAGTTTATTCCTAACTGCTTATTTTTGTAGTAACACACTTAGCTTTTTAGTGCTAGATATATGGTACATTTAGCCATGTTGCATATCTGTTGGATATGATTTTTTTGAAGTTATACAATATGATATGTTTTGTGTATTCTTAGCTAAGCAGGATTCTACTACTTCTGTGTCTCTATTTGATTTATTTTGTTAGATTGACTATTCTGATGTGAAATTTCTTTGCTAAATACCCACAATGATGCAAACTTTGCCACTCACTTCTGATGTTGCTCAAATGCGTAACTCACATATGTCTTCACAAGACAAACAAAAATCAAGCTAGCCACTACCTCCATCTATGCCTCTTCCAATTCAAAATTTTGTTGATATTGTAAGTGTAATAAATTTTTTACTTACACATTCCATGTGTTTATTTTCCTCTATTTGAATCTTGCATCTGCATGTTTGTTTTGGTCTTCTCAAGATTCACCAGAGGTTGTGTTTCATGGAGAGAAATTTTTTGTAGAAATCTGCAATGACATGTACAATATATCTGATGACTTATACAACCGACGTAGTAGTGAGAGGAATTCTAGTAAAGCTTCTGGGAGTTCTTTTGGTAAAAGTCAAGCACAACATGGTCCTAAGAGGCTGCTTGCTCCCAGCAAGTACAAGGCCGCTCCATATGGTGACAATAAGATCATGTTCTTTGTTTCTAGTTCAGAAGTAAAATATCATGATGCTATAGTCAGAACTGTAGGTATTGAGCAGTACAAATTGTAAGTATCACTTTCATATTGTGTTCTGTTTCTAATTAAAGCTCATTTTCTATCAGTAGTGACTATATTGACTATGGAAAAGTGAAGTTGACTTTTAGTTTCCTGGGTAGTTCACTAAAGCGTAGAGGCTTGGTGGACACTTATGTTGTCAATGCATTCTGTAGAAAGTGTTCATTAGATACTCGTCCAAGGGACTCAAAAAGCATCATTTTTTCCATTTCATTTCTACAAGTACTCAACTTTACATATAGTTGATTTTTTATATAGTTCAAGCTTCTATTGATTGCATAGGCTGCCTTTGTGATTCATCCACAATGGTTTTTGAATTTATATTCAGGAGCATTTCATGAAGTTGAATGATTATCCAAATGAATAAATTTTGCAAGGAGAGAAGGAAATGGTTCGGAGGTGTTTTCAAAAATATTGCTTGCGGAGCTAAGGTTATTCATACATGCGAGATTGTAAAATCATTCAAACTATTTTCAATTGCACTTATATTTTATCATGTTTCTTTATTTATTTTTTGTTATAGGTTTTCTTCCCAACTCTATATGATGAACACTGGTTTGTGTTCGCTGTACTGTTCCAACACGGGATGTTTGTATTCTTGGACTTCCTTCGTAGTGAATTCAGTGATTATCAGAGGAATGTGTAGAGCATAATAGTGAGTATAACCTTCTTCATTCTTTTTTACTGTTGTTTTATTTCGATGTAAATCTCAGAATTTTGCATTCTAGATACCAAATTTTATCAAAACATGGCAAGAATTTGGTTCAATGCCCAATATTGACTTTCCAGATTTCTATGTGTACTTTCACGAAGTTCCGTCTCAGGCTCTATGTTAACATGTGGTTAACGTGTGGTTTTTTGTAGTCACGTCTCTGTGTTAACATGTGGTTTTTTGATTTTTTTCCCTTGGGCTTGATTGTGGTATTTTTTTAGGAAATATAGGAACCGTGGAATCCTCGTCATCAGCTCGTGGATTATTTCTCACAAGTTGATATTCCACATATTCGTTGCTTACATGCAAATCAATTGCTTTTTAGTCAACACAACAAGTTGACCGACACTCAAGAATTTGTTAAAAACTTCGATCCAAGGGTATTGTCTTCATTATTATTGACTTTAATTTTTCATTTTAGTGTACCATTCAGTTTGATATTTTTTGTTGTTGTCTATTGCAGAAGCATGGTCGTATGCCAGACAGGTATGACCTTGAAAAGGTCAAGGATTTAAGGCTTCTTCTTTTTAGTAGTCTTGACTACTTGTCAACTTATGTGCTCAGAAGTAGGATAATGATGATTGTAACTTATGTGATTGTAATGTAGGCAGCTTGTTCGAACTCTATTGTGGATGATATGAACATTGCACAATTAATGTGATTATGAGTTTGCTTTGTTTTTCCTTTTTTAATGATTATACTCTGTTTTATATATCTTCTTCCGATCATTCTTCATTCCTAATGTTCCAACCTCATAAAATTGGAAATCACACTCAGGTATGCATGTTTTTATTTTCTTCTAATATTTCCCTAACTGTGTATGAATTTTTTTTAGGCCATTCAATTTCATGATCACGTTTTATGCACTATTTCCTCCTTCTTTACGTAAGTATAAGCATAGCGAAAATTGTGTATTTCATTTATTGTTTGTTTATAATACATTTTCTATGACAAGTTATATGATTGCGAAAAGACCACATAATCTATAACTACTTTGCATGGCATTTTGATCATAACATCCAAATCCACATAAATCATATGTACTGTGCTTTGTCATCAAGGATATACCTATCATATTATAGTAGCCTCAACATAAAGTTTCCTTCTAAAAACTGTGAAGGTTCGTAATAAACTATTACATCAAATGCTACCAATTAAGATAAACTATCCATTCGTTGTCTCTCTATGTAGTTATTCTTTTCTATCATTTTCCTTCAGTTTCTTGGCTACTTCTCAACATCTTTCTTTCTCTTGTTTTCAAGATTCTTGCTTATCTTGTTGGATGTCTCTTTTTAACTCTTATCGCCTGCAATTTTGTATAAAAAAATTATTAGTCCATGTTTTGATAAATTATGTGAATTATTTATGTCAGTTCTTACCTTGGGCCATACTTCTTATTTTTCTCTTATTTGTTTGTATACCTCTTTCTTGTATCTCTTTGCAAGTCACGATGTTGTGATCATGTGATCCACATCCACTACATGCAATTTGTCTTTTTATTGTTAGTTGCTCCACTAGTGTCATCTGCCTACCAACTGTTGATGGTCTTCCTTTTGTCTTTGATTGTTTAGGATCAAAAAGTGCTATCAGTGTTCCACTCCCTGTTGTTTGCTTCAATTGGTTCTTTGGTGTTGTTGTGCTTTGTATTTCTTCTGATTGATCTTGCGGTTGCTGCTCTCTTCTTCCTCTATCATCTGAATTTCCTCTTGTTCCTCCTTGTGTCACACCATCTTGCATCACCATGATTTCTCTTTCAAGCCTTTTTAGTTCTTCTGATAAGTAACTGTATCTTTCTGGTGTTCATGATGCTTCAGATGTTAGTTCAATACACCTCCTTGAAAAAAGATTTAATCTGAATTGATTGTCTGCCCTTCCTATATCTGCTGGTAGCTTGGAATCAATTTCTTTAACATATTTTTTTGTCCTTTGGTCTCATCTGTTGATGAAATATTTTTTTGGAAGTTCATATATGTTTAAGTACTCAGCCACCTTTATGACATAAGAATATAGTAGGTCATCTTTCCTAAACTTTGCACACATGCAAGTGTAATCCTGTGCAAGTAGGTTCACCTTGATCATAAGTCTTCTAGATCTGAAATCTTTTATATGAGTACGTGATTTGTAAACTTCATAAATCTCATTCTTTTTGACCTCATTGATATGATATCGTGATGTTTGGATGACTTGCTTCTGGAACTGATAAAATATGCCTCTATTGTATAGAATTTCTGCTTGAAGTATGCAGGTACAAATCTTTTCCTCATGCCCCACATGTCGTTGAAGTACTTTATATGTTGTACACATAGTACTCAATCATTCTTGGCCACATTGATTCAAGTTCTGTTATTGTTAGTAAATTGTTTATGATGTCATGAAAATCTTCATGTGAGTGTGGCTTTACAAAAGTCCTTCTTGCCTTTTCTTGCGCTTTCTTTAGTATATGGAACAAACAGTTTCTGTGGATTTTGTTTGGGAAAACCGCCAGTATTGCATTCTGCATTGCAACACCTTGGTCCGTGATAATGCTCTTTGGTGCTTTTCCATTCATGCATGTCAAGAATGTTTGGAATAGCCATTTGAATGTATTTGCACTTTCATCTTGTAGTAATGCAAAAACCAAACAAGCAGTTATCTCCATGACCATTTAAATGACAAACAGAGAAAATCTCATATCGTATCTATTTGTCTTGTTGTATGTGGCGTCAAAGCTCACACCAAACCAATGATAATTTCTCCTACACTGCCCATTAGCCCAGAAAAGATTCTTTACTTTGTTCTCTGCATCTGTGTCAAATGTGTAGAAGAACATATGATCTGCTCCTTGAGAAATGATTTAGTACTTGCACCATGTCATTTTGATTGCACTCTTTTCTGATCTGAGTTCTTACGTTGCTTATATGCTTCTTTGTGTATGGTACAGCAGATAGACCACCCCTTAGGCACTTCACGATTGCCATTATTTTCCTATTTGGCAAATTCACCATGTTGCATGTATTAATCATCTCTTTCTCTTTTGTTGTCATATGCTTATGTGATCTCAGAAATCTCGACTCCCTTGGTGGATAGCTCATGGTTGTGTTCAAGGATTAGCCTAATTACTTCCTATTTTCCATCTTTTATAATAGCCACCATTTATGATTTACACCTAGTCTTTATTATGATGTCTATCTTCCTTTGCTTTGTATTTCCATCTGATTCTTCTCCTTTCTTCTTTGAATTTTTATTTTTCTTGCTTTAGTTTGCTGCTGTATGTTTATCTGCTTGCTCCTTGTTATATGTCTATATCTTTTGGGTTACCACTTCTGTTGCACAACAGTGTGATCCTTGTCACTGCATTATCATTTTTCTTTTTTCTTGAGTGATATTTCGCTATCTTGACCACTGAAAAGCCTGTTATTTAAGCATAGTCATTGTAGAAACTTTGTGCTACTATGTCACTCTCAAAAGTCATATTTATCTATGATACATGATTGCTTTCTCCTTCTCGGCTCTTTCTATACTTTCATTCTCTAAGAATATACTAACATCTTCTATTATAATATGTTCTTATTGATGATGTTGCTCTCCTTCTTCTTCGATGTTATCTGTTTAATCTTCATTTTGGTCTTCCGTAACATTGGCTTGATAGTCTGCATTGAACTCACCTCCTTCCTGATCTGAACCAAACATGGTATTGTTAATGTAGTTTCCTAAATGGCTTGACTCTGAATATTCTTCTGCTTCAGATTATTGTAGGCAAAGTAAGAAATCATCATTGATGCTTGTGCTCAAGTTTATGTCATTCTATTACACAAAGGTAATATCAAATATGAGTTAGTTTATGCTTATGCTCAAGTTCATGTCATGCTTAATTTACTTGTGAAAAGAAATCCATTCATACCTCTAAACTGAAAGGAGCTTGTAGCATGTGTGTGTAGCTCGCTATTTGACCTTCAATACCATCATTGTGAAGTTGCTGAAAAAATTTCATCTGCTGCATAAATGATGTGTATGGTTGCTGCCATCTTGTGAATTAGGCATCTACATGAAACATGTAGAATATCATTTTCATTTTTTGAAATACCAGTGAATTACAGTTTATAATTGTTATGTATGAATTTTCAGATATTATGAGCTAGATTTTGTTTATTTGCACAACAGTTCTATTGTTCTTGCACATTTTTGTGTACTACAATTTTAGTGTAAGGTGTGTGCAATTTTTGAATTCAATATAATGTATGCGTTTGTTGAAGGGCTTGTCTATTGATCAGTTGCCTGAAATTTTTAAAAATTTCAGTCACTTTTTTCTTAGCCTTCAGATCTAGATCCAACGGCTATCTGTTTTTTTCCTGCCCACTTCCGCTATTGGGCTGATTGGCCCACTTCTGCTTACCGGGTGGACAATCCAATAAAATAACGGGCCGACATGTAAGGCCCTAACTAATGGGCTGATCCGCTACTGGGCCCAACATATCCTGTGCGTATATCTTGGGCATACAGTGTACGTAGTACATCTTACCCCTTTTTCAAGAAAGAAAGAAAGAAGAAGAGATTGAGAGGAGAAACAGATCAAATCGAGACGAGACAATGGAGGAGAATGACGGCAGAGAAAGAAGAAGAGAGAAAAACAACAACAAAAAATCAGGATACAACATACATCAAGTGGATCATGAAGAACATACCAGGGCCACGGTATGATCCCAGTTCCATCAGTCCTTGTCCCACTATTTTTCACATCCACATCTATATCACTCGTTGAACAACCATGGTATGATCCCTAGTTCCATCCCTTCTCATCTATGTAGATTCCTGAATCAAAAGCATACAAAAACAATAATCAAGACTGAATATGAATAATGCCACTCAAAATAAAGAAAACAAACCAAAGTCTGAGACAGAAATTAACTAAGTTAGATAGAATTCCTGGAGTAGATTTACCCTGATAGAAAAAGAAGCAAAATCTGATAGAAAAATTGCACAAACATTACACAGAACTTGCACTATTTCATAATGTGCAAGAACAACTATAATGTACTGCAACTTTCAAAAATAATACAATTAACTTTCAAAGTGATCCCAGTTCCATCAGTCCTTGTCCCACTATTTTTCACATCCACATCTATATCACTCGTCGAACAACCATGGTATGATCCCAGTTCCATCCCTTCTCATCTATGTAGATTCCTGAATCAAAAGCATACAAAAACAATAATCAAGACTGAATATGAATAATGCCACTCAAAATAAAGAAAACAAACCAAAGTCTGAGACAGAAATTAACTAAGTTAGATAGAATTCCTGGAGTAGATTTACCCTGATAGAAAAAGAAGCAAAATCTGATACAAAACTTGCACAAACATTACACAGAACTTGCACTATTTTATAATGTGCAAGAACAAGTATAACGTACTGCAACTTTCAAAAATCAATACAATTAACTTATTTCACCGGCATTTCAAAATGAAAATGATATGCTACATGTTTCATACAGATGCCTAATTCACAAGATGGCAGCCACCCATACACATCACTTATGCAGCAGATGGACATTCTTGGGCAACTTCACAATGATGGTATTGAAGGTCAAATAGGGAGCTACACATACATGCCACAAGCTCCTTTCAATTTAGAGGTATGAATGAATTTCTTTTTAGCACTTACACAAGTAAATTAAGCATGACATCAACTTGAGCACAAGCATGAACTAACTGATGTTTGATATTACCTTTCTGTAACAGGATGACATCAACTTGAGCACAAGCAGCAAAAATGATTTGTTTCCTTGCCTAAAACAATTTGAAGCAGAAGAATATTCAGAGTCAAGCCATTTTGGGAACTACATTAACAACACCATTCACTCGAATCAGACACCACTAGGACACTTAGACATAAGTGAAGAATTGCATGGGTTTGTTTCAGATCAGGAAGGAGGTGAGTTCAATGCAGACTATGAAACCAATGTTATGGAAGACCAAGATGAAAATCAAACAGATAACATAGAAGAACAAGAAGAAGAAGAAGAAGAAGAGCAACATCATCAACAAGAACATATTACGATAGAAGATATTAGCATATTCTTGGAGAACGAGAGTATAGAAAGAGCTGAAAAGTTAAGTCAGGAAGGAGAAAGCAATCATGTACCACAGATGAATATGACTTTTGAGAGTGACGCAGCGGCACACAGTTTCTACAATGACTATGCTTGCATAATAGGCTTTTCAGTCGTCAAGGCAGCGAATTATCACTCAAGAAAAAAGAACAATAACAATGCAGTGACAAGGATCACACTGTTGTGCAACAGAAATGGCAAGCCAAAAGATACAGATATATCACAAGAGCAAGCAGATAAACGTACATCAGCAAGCCAAAGCAAGAAAAATAAAACTTCAAAGAAGAAAGGAGAAGAATGTGATGAAAATACAAAGCAAAGGAAGAGAGACATCACAGTAAAGACTGGGTGTAAAGCTCAAATGGTGGTTACTATAAAGGATGGAAAATGGGAAGTAACTAGGCTAATCCTTGAACACAACCATGAGCTACATCCACCAGGGGAGTCGAGATTTCTGAGATCACATAAGCATATGACAACAGAAGAGAAAGAGATGATCAAAACATGCAACAGGGTGAATTTGCCAAACAGGAAAATAATGGCAATCATGTCGTTCCTAAGGGGTGGTCTATCTGCTGTACCATACACAAAGAAGCATATAAGCAACCTCAGAACTCAAATCAGAAAAGAATGCAATCAAAATGACATGATGCAAGTACTAAATCACTTCTCAGGGAAACAAGCAGCAGATCCTATGTTCTTCTACACATTTGATACAGATGCAGAGAACAAAGTAAAGAATCTTTTTTGGGCTGATGGGCAGTGTAGGAGGAATTATCATTGGTTTGGTGATTGCGTGAGCTTCGATACCACATACAAGACAAATAGATATGATATGAGGTTTGCTCCGTTTGTGGGAATAAATGGCCATGGGGATAACTGCTTGTTTGGTTGTGAATTCCTACAAGATGAAAGTGCAAATACATTCAAATGGCTATTCCAAACATTCCTGACATGCATGAACGGAAAAGCGCCAAAGAGCATTATCACGGACCAAGATGTTGCAATGCAGAATGCAATACCGACTGTTTTCCCAAACACAAACCACAGAAACGTTTGTTCCACATATTAAAGAAGGCGCAAGAAAAGGCAAGAAGGACTTTTGCTACAAAGCCAGCTTACATGAAGATTTTCATGACATCATAAACAATTCACTGACAGTATCAGAATTTGAATCACTGTGGCCAAGAATGATTGAGTACTATGGTGTGCAGCACATAAAGTACTTCAACAGCATGTGGAGCATGAGGGAAAGATTGTACCTGTATACTTCAAGCAGCAATCTACCCATTCATTCAAACAACTGCAAGAAGTGAAGGAACCAACTCATTATTCAAGGCAGATGTGAGTTCAACGTATAGTGTCATCAGCTTCATTCGGCAATATGACACAATAGCAGAAAATATGCAGGAAAAACAAAAGGAGAAAGATAAAGTGACAAGAGGAACAAAGCCAACATACTGGTCTGATTTATATGTGGAAAGACAAGCTGCAGAACTATATAATAGAAGTATATTTTACAAGTTCCAGAAGCAAGTCATCCAAACATCGCAATTCCATATCAATGAGCTAAAAAAAATGAGGTTTATGAAGTTTACAAATCACGTACTCATGCTATAAAAGATTTCAGATCTAGAAAATTTCTGGTCATGGTGAACCTACCTGCACAGGATTATAGCTGTATGTGCGCAAAGTTTACGAAAGATGGTCTACTATGTTCTCATGTCATAAAAGTGGTTGGGTACTTAAACATAGATGAACTTTCAAAAAATATTTCATTGACAGATGGAGACCAAAGGAAAAAAAATGTGAGAAAGAAATGATTCCAAGCTACCAGCAGATATAGGAAGGGCCAACAATCAATTCAGATTCAATATTTTGTCAAGAAGGTGTATTGAACTAGCATCTGAGGCATCAAGAACACCAGAAAGATACAATTACTTATCAGAACAAATTAAAAGGCTTGAAAGAGAAATCATGCTAATGCAAGATGCTGTGACACACGGCGGAACAAATGAAGCAAATTCAGATGATAGAGGAAGAAGAGAAACACCAACCGCAAGACCAATCGGAACAAACGCAAAGCTCAACAACGACAAACAAACAATCGAGCCAAACAACAGGGAATGGATCACTGATAAACACTTCTTGATCCTGAACAATCAAAGACAAAAGGAAGACCGCCAACAGTCGGAAGGCAGAAGACACTAGTGGAGCAACTGACAACAAGACAGCAAATTACATGTAGTGGGATGTGGATCACATGATCACAACATTGCGACTTGCAAGGACATACAAGAAGGAAGTATACGAACAAATAAGAGAAAAGAAGCAGTATGGCCCAAGGTAAGAACTGACATCAATAATTCATAGAATTTTTTGAAACATGGATTAATATTTTTTTTTACAAAATTGCAGGCAATAAGAGTCAAAAAGAGACATCCAACAACATAAGCAAGAATCTGGATAACAGGAGCAAAACATGCTGCTGAGAAGTAACAAGAAATGAAGACGATAGGAAGAAAAGAATAACTACACAGCGAGACAACGATATGGATAGTTCATAGCATGTACTGTAATAGTTTATTGATGAATCTTCTAGTATCTAGAAGGAAACTTTATGTTGAGGCTACTGTAATATGATAGGTATATCCTTGATGACGAAACACAATACATGTATGATTATGTGGCATTCGAATGCTATGATCAAAATGCATGCGAAGTAGTACAGTTATGCCCGCTCTTCGCAATCAATATAACTTGCTGATAGAAAATGTACTCATACTTGTACTTTACATAGAGAAGAAGGAAAAATAGAGAATGGAAACCCTTATCATAAAATTGATGGGCACTTGAAAAAAAAAAGTTGAACACAGTTCACTCTTCACGCATTCATAAAAGGACTTCAATAAGAAAATACGCAGGAGAATATAAAAACATTGCATACTGGTTTATGCATTGCCAATTTCAATGAAGCTTGAACATTACGAATGAAGATTAATTGGAAGAAAGATGTATAAAACAGAGTATAATCATTGCATTAATTCTGCAAAGGGACAATACTTCAACAGGAAAAAATTAACAACAGCAAACTCACATGTCACACATACTATGTCATTTCTTCATACTTCTTCATACATCCACAACCAGTTTATCAAAAAATTGAAACGAACAAGGCCACTGTCTACGTTCACACACTTACAATCATATTTTCATAGTTCTAAAACAGAGAAGTTATAACTAGTTCAGACCACTAAACCAGACCATGCCACATTACAGTCACACAGGCTACAATGATTCATTATCACAGTCCATGACAAGCCTTCAATCTCGACCTTCAAGGTCCTGCATGCGGGCATAACAACCATGCTTAGTACTACAAATTAAAAAAAACAAATAAAATATCAAACTGAATGGTACATTAAAATAAAAATTAAAGAATTGTCAACAATAATGAAGACCAATACCTTTTGGATCAAAGTTTTTAACAGGTTCTTTGAATGTCAGTCAACTTGTTGTGTTGACTAAAAAGCATGTGATTTTGCATATAAGCAACGGATTATTTTGGCCAATATCAACTCATGAGAAACAATCTTGAGCTGACGACTGAGGATTCACAGTTCCATATATATTCATGACAAAAATGCCACAATCAAGCCTAAGGAAAAGAAAAACAAAAAAACACATGTTAAAACAAGTTGCTAAACTATGTTAGATAAAATTTCATAGAAGTAGATGAACCTCACTAGAAGAAAGAACAAAAGAATTATGATAGAAACAAACATGAACCTTG